>CAIGRB010066417.1:0-28373 GCA_903798255.1 Fraxinus quadrangulata
GACGATTATACCACATGCGTCCAGATTTATAAGGACAATTTGCATTAATGAATTAATTCCAATTTTAATCGCATTTATATAACTATGATTTATATTAATTAACTAATTACAAGTATAAATTAAGATTCTATCATCCAGGTCAAAATACTACCTTTCTTAATTTATTATTAATAGTTTTATTATTATTTTATGTAATTAACTTCAAACTAAATAAATTTATAAACATATCAAATTTACATTAAACGGCACGTTGATTGTTCAACACGTCCAAGGTACATTTGACTTTAAAAATATGATTAATCACACTGAAGATAATTTCATTAATTAAGCAATCAATGCAACATTAATACATAATCTAGACAGACATAATAACCACAGAAAATGAGTATGTAGTGTTACAAATTCCTACCCCTTAAAATAAATTTCGTACTCGAAATTAAAACATACAAATAAATAAGGTTCCTTTGCAAGTATCTCATCTTCACATTCTCAAATCGCTTCTTCTATAGCATGATTCCTCCAAAGTACTTTAAGTATACTTATTCTTTTTATAACTCTTTTTGTACACTCGGAAATAATTGCTCATTCTATCTTCCTTGATTTGAAACATCTGTTTAACTTGGTTCACAATGAGTTGTGAATAACTATGAACTATCACTTGAGATATTCTCAATTCTTTCGCCATCCTTAGCCCAGCTATCAATGTTTCATATTTAGGTTTGTTGTTCGAGGCTTTGAAGTCAAATGTTAGGAGTTTGATAGAAATAATGACGATCTGGGCTGATCAAAACTATCCCCATTCCGGATCGTGATTTTGTAAATGATCCATCCACATGCAGTTCCCAAGGATCATGCTTTTACAATTCTTCTGTAGACCAGAACTGAATTTGGCTTCAAAGTTAGCTAGCACCTGTCCCTTTATAGTTGTGCGTAGCTTGTAAGAGATGTCGAAATATCCAAGCTCTATAGCCTATTTCACAAGATGTCCTGAAGTGTCTAGCTTTTACAGGACCTACTGTAAGTCTGTATTTCCTATTAGTAATTGAATTTTCGACTCTTTTAGGAGTTCTTTGAGTGCAAATATGGTTAAGGAAATAACTTGCCCTAAAAATTGGTTGCATCGTAACAAGGAACTTATAATACCTTACTCATTTTTCTTCATTATTATATCTGTCTAGAGTATGTATTAATATTGCAATGACTACATAATTAATATAATTATCTTCATTGTGATTAATCTTTTTTTATAGTGAAAAATATCTCGAACATGCTAGAAGATTGACGTGCATATTAATTTAAATTTGATACGTTTATAAATTTATTTCGTTTGATGATGATGATGATTGCTAAGATTAGATTCTTAATTAAGGATTAACTAAGAATCTCCTCTCTAATGAAAGACATTAAATAAAACTTTCAATTACTGTCCCACGTTGCCCTAGATGCATCTCGGTCACGATCACTCATCAACTCAGTAAGTTCCATTGTGATTAAAAAAGATCATGACTACTGATTTGATTAAGGCTACGTCATCACCTCTACTTTGACAAATCCCCTAAGGACACTTGACATAATTGACCCAAGTACCTCTTTGCTAACCAATCAGAGATCAGTAATGATGAAAATAATTGCCACCATCCCAAACATCATGATGAGCTACCAGAGCTGAGGTTATCTTCCAATAGGAAACCTTCTCAATTGAATAATTTGGTACAAGAGAGCAAAAAAGAGTGGAGCTACAAGAGAAAAGAAAAAGTGAATGAGAAAAAAGAAAAAGAACATGAGAGAAAAGACAAAGAGAATGAGAGAAAAGAAAAAAGAGGAGAGAAAAAACAAAAGAAAACTTCTTCGCAAAGTGGAGTGAGTTGAAAATAGCGATAGTCGATAGAAAACAAATGCTTCTTTTGATATACAAAGAATCACTTCTCAACTATGAGGATCCTAACATATCCCTCCCTAATTTGACAACTTCTTTGTTTCAGGAATTTTAAAATGTATTCTCGGATGACGTGCCTAGTGGGTTACCTCCCATTCGAAGCATTGAGCATCAAATTAATTTTGTACCTAGAGCTATCATTCCAAATCGACCAGCGTACCGTAGTAATCCCGATGAGACTAAGGAGCTACAAAGGCAGGTGGAAGAGTGGTAAAGCAAGGGGTATGTGCAAAAAAGTATGAGTCAATTTGCCATGCCATGACTACTTGTACCAAAGAAAGATGGAACCTGAAGGATGCGCGTAGATTGCGGGCCATCAACAACATTATGATAAAGTATCGTCATTATATCCATAGGTTAGATGATATGTTAGATGAATTACACGGTACATGCATATTTAATAAAATTGATCTTAAAAGTGGTTACCATCAAATTAGGATGCGAGAAAGAGATGAGTGAAAAACTACTTTTAAAACTAAATATGGGCTATATGAATGGTTGGTTATGCCATTTGGACTTACTAATGTACCTAACACTTTCATGCGATTAATGAATCATGTTTTGCATTCATTCATAGGTAAATCGTGGGTAATATACTTCGATGACATCTTGATTTGTAGTAAGTACTTGAATGAGCATATAGAACATCTAAAGTGTGTACTTGTGGTTCTAAGAAAAGAAAAAATTTATGCTAATTTTTAAAAAGTGTACATTTTGCATGAAAAAAGTTGTCTTTCTTGGATATGTTGTTAGTGCTAAAGGAATAGAAGTTGATGAAGATAAAATAAAAGCTATTAAAGAATGGCCAACACCTAAAAATATAACAGAGGTTAGGAGTTTCCATGGTTTGACTAGTTTTTATAGGCGATTAGTTAAGGACTTTAGCACACTTGCCACACCGCTCACGAAAATGGTTAAAAAGAATGTAGGATTTAAATGGGAAGTGGAACAAGATCTTGCATTTAAAGCTATTAAAAATAGATTGTGTAAAGCACTGGTTTTAGCACTACCTAATTTTGATAAAGATTTTGAGATTGAATGTGATGCGTTGGGAATAGGTATTGGTACTGTTTTGATGCAGGATGGAAGATCAATTTCGTACTTCAGTGAGAAACTAAGCACGGCAAAACTTAATTATCCTACATATAACAAAGAGTTGTATGCGCTTGTTCGAGTTTTGGAGACTTAGCAGCATTAACTATGGCCGAAGGAGTTAGTGATTCATACTGACTATAAGTCCTTAAAGCATATAAGGGGCCAATGGAAGCTAAATAAGAGACATGCATCCTGGATGGAATTTATTGAGACATTCCCATATGTCATCCGGTACAAACAATGCAAAGAGAATATAGTAGCAGATGTGTTGTCTCGGAGGTATGTACTTCTTACTTCTCTGAGTGCGAAATTGCTTGGATTTGAATACGTTAAGGACATGTATGTGAATGATTCAGATTTCTCTAATATATATGAATTATGTAGTAAAGGGGTTGTTGATAGGTTCTTTAGGCATGGTGATTATTTATTTCAGAAAAATAGGTTATGTGTTCCTAAATGTTCAATGAGGGAGTTGTTGGTAAGAGAATCACATAGTGGAGGTTTGATTGGTCATTTTGGGATTAAAAAACTTTAGAGATGTTAGAAGAATATTTTTATTGGTCTAAGATGAAAAGTGAGGTTGAATGTGTTTGTAGTCGATGCATAACGTGTAAAAAGGCTAAATCAAATGCTTTATCACAAGGATTATATACACCATTACTTTTCCCTAGTAAACCTTAGGTTGATATCTCTATGGACTTTGTTTTGGGGTTTACCTAGAACTAAGAAATGACGGGATTCGATATTTGTGGTGGTAGATAGATTTAGTAAGATGCACACTTCATTCATTGTCATAGGGTTCCTAAGAGTATTATGTCAGATCAGAACGTTAAATTCCTTAGTCATTTTTGACGGGTTTTGTGGAATAAGTTAGGAACTAAGATATTATTTTCTACAACTTGTCACCCACTGACCGATGGACTAACTGAAATAGTTAATAGGACTATGATCCAATTGCTACGCACTGTGATTAATAAGAACTTGAAGAGTTGGAAAGAATGTTTACCTTTCATTGAGTTTCATATAATAGGGTCATACATTCTACTACTTCATTTTCACCATTTGAAATTGTTTATGGTTTTAACCTACTAACACCATTGTATTTGATTCATTTGCCTGTTAATGAATGTGGTTGTCTAGATGGAAAGAAGAAAGCAGAATTGGTAAAAGCATTTCATGAAAAGGTAAAATTACAAATCAAGTAGAAAAATAAGCACTATACTTCACAAGCAAACAAAGGGTGGAAGAGCGTTACATTTGAACCTGATGGTTGTGTTTGGCTACATTTGAGAAAAGAACGTTTTCCAGAACAACGAAAATCGAAGTTACAGCCACGGGGAAATGGTCATTTTCAAATCATTGAAAGGATCAACGATAATGCTTACAAGTTGGATCTTCCTTGTGAGTATAATATGTCAGCTACTTTTAATGTATCTGATCTTTCTTTTTTTTATGCAGGTTCAGATTCGAGGATGAATCCTTATGAAGAAAAAATGGATGATGTGATCCAAGGTGCAGATGCAACGAGGACGAGGCCAGGGAAGGATCCATTGATCATCGAAGGAGGATCAATGACTCGATCGAGGGAAAAGTGGGTCAAGAAAACAATGGGGTTACTTGCTCAAGCTTTGGTGGATGAGACATTGACCGGGACAAGCCAAACGTCAAGTTCCATGTTGGGCTCGGGGGCAGAAGTCCAATGGATCACGTTGATCGAGGCAGAAGAAAATGATGCTAAATTTCACAACTATGCGACCGCGTAGTTATTTCAGGCATGCGGTCGTATGGTGACTTACCAAAGGCTGCATGGGGAATTCAATTGGTTTATGCGACCGCAAACATACACACTATGCGGTCGCATAGTATAATTTGGGACAAGAATTTTCCTTTTTTCGCGAGTTTCCTAGTTTTGTTAAGATTATATTTCTTTTGATACTTTGTGATCTTTTAGAATTATTTTCGATTTTAATTAGGTTTTATGGTTTTGGTATAAATAGTTATTTCTTTCATTGTACAAGACACATTATTATTGAGAATTAATCGTGAGACTTATAGCTTCAAATTACTTATTCTACATTGAGCAATTACGAACTTATCAAGAATTGATATCTTGTGATGTTCAAACATCAAGGTTAGACTTGTTCTTCATTGAGCAATTAAGAACTTATCAATAATCTATTTATTGTGGCGTTCAAACAACCGGGTTAGATTCATAAGTCGTGTAATCAAAAGGTCAACATATTATCGGCGATTGTGTTGGTTGCTTGGTTCATTAATTTTGGTTCGAGTCCAAAACCTCGATTTATTGGCTTTATTGAGTTGGTTCTAATTTTTTTCTGGGTTGCATAGCTACCATTGCTACGTGGTTCTCATCACACGCCTAAAGAACACTTGGTGAGTATTAAACAAAGGCGTAGTGAATCCCTGAAAAGCTACCTTATTAGATTTATTAAACAATCCATGGAGGTAAAGAAGATTTTTGATAATCCTGGCACCGTGGATGTTCTCTCTTTCCTTAGACTAAAGACACAATTCCTGTGGTCTGTTCATGAGGATGGACCCAAAACTTACCAAGAGTTTATTAGTTGTATTGAAAAATACATCGAAACGGAGGAAGTAACATCAGATCCCGAAGAGGGAAAGGCTGAACTTCGTCATATAGCTCAGCCTAAAGACAAAATGATGAAAGAGAACCATCCTAGATCGTAGAAAATATAAAAATGAAGTAGAACGACCTCATCCTTATCATGAGAGGTTTCATCACACCATTTGAACGCTTCATTGGAAGAGGTATAAATGCAAGTTGGGGACAACGAGGTCTTCCACAGACCTCTTTCTTTAAAGAAAAATACGACTGCATCCTATCAAAATAGATACTGTCAGTACCACAAGCCAACAAGATACAACACAGACGACTGTAGGAACCTGAAAGAACAAGTATACTTTTAGGTGAGACAACTACGGGAATTTGTATCAAAGCCAGGAGAAGAAAATCAGGTTCCACATGTTCAACAACCTCTTCCATATCAACAAAATAATCCTCAACATGTCCCTCCAGTGCAGCCTATTAGAAATCCCCAACAAAGAACAAAAGTAAGGGTACTAATAAGAGTACATTAATGTGCTGAAGTTTTTAGGAGGGAACGTAGAAAGCAGGCCATGGATGCACGAATTTGGTAAAATTATGAAGTGGGAAGATATAAGTCCAACCTTACAACCATGCCATGCCCTGAATGGTTTGGTTTTTTTGAGAAGGACTCCTAAGGAATAATGCAGAACTAAAGTGACGCTTGGTAATTACAATGCCCGTGGCTGAAATTAGCATACAATGAACTCTTGTTGATAATGGAAGTTCTATGAAAATCCTCTATTCCAAGACTTTGGAACACATGGAAATTCAAGAAAATTACCTGCAACCCCATACCAGAAGGCTGCAAGGCTTTATAGAAAACATTATCGATGCGCTGGGCCAAATGGCTTTGATCGTATAGTTGGGAGATATTCTCTGTCAAAGAAGGATAATTGCTGATTTTGTAGTGGTTGACATATCATCCAGTTATAATGAAATTTTAGGAAGATCTATTTTACATCAATTGAAAGCTGCCACTTCTATCTATCACTATTGCATAAAGTTCTTAGCATCAAGTAGAGTAAGAGTCATGTGAGGTGATGAGGGTGAGGCCAGGTCCTGCAATGTTGAATGACTCTAAGTAGGGATAAATTTGTTCTAAGAAGGTCAACATGATTGATCTACGTAATTTCAGTTGAAAAGAAATATTTCAGTAGACCTAACCCAGATAGGCATCACTAAAAAACATTATAAAAGACCTTAAGATGATCACATATCAATCAAAGAAAAGGAAACGAAGTTGTATCCTTTTCCAGGTTTTTTGATAGTGGCCCAATTTATAGTTGACGTCAACGTCCCAATACCTTTGGTTGATACGGGAAGTACTCTAAACATTATGTATGTCAATACACTCAAATGGACAGGAATCCTACTACATTCCCTACAGCAATACTCAAATATAGTCCTTGGATTGAACAAAGATTTAACTATAGCAAAAGGAAAGATCAAGCACATTGTTGTGGCCGGAGAGGCTCCTTAATGAGCTAATATCAATGCTGAGTTTGTAGTGTTTGACTTGACCTATACCATATGAAGCAATCATAAGACAACCATTCATCTTCAACTTAAAAGCCATCGTATCAGTGTATAATTATTTTATTAAATTACTATTATTCCATTAAATTCCCAACACCTATGGATCAAGAGAAATCAAAGGTGATAAGAAAGCTACTAAAAGATGTCATATCATACATTATCCCTCAAGAACTGGAGTTCCCAATATTTCATCGAAGACCCTGACCTCAGTTCATTAGATCCCAGAGTCAAGTTAAATGATAAGGTTGCTAAACCTATTGAGAAGTTAAACAAGGTCTAAGTCAACTCGGATCAAGTCCAAAAGAGCTCATAATTGGATAGAATTGCAGCAACCACTCCAATCTTAACTCATAGAATTCCTTAGTCAGAACCTTGATGAATATGCTTGAAGCCATAAAGACATAGAAGGGATTAATTCAAAGATTGTTTGCAACAAGCTTAATGTTGATCCGTCAGTTCACTCTAAGCAACAACGAAGAAGGCCGCTTAGTGCGAAATGATATGAAGCCCTACAAATAGAGGTAGATCATCTAATCAGCAATGGGTTCATCAAAGAGTCCATTTATCCTGCTTGGGTCGCCAACCTAGTGCTTGCCAAAAAGAGCAATGGAGTTTGGCAAGTGTACATAGATTTCACCGACCTCAGCTGAGCTTGACTAAGAACAGTTTCCCTCTTCTAAGGATGGATCAGATGGTTGATGCCATTGTAGTGTATGAACTACTTAGCTTCATGGATGCATATTCTAGATACCCAATGTATGAGCCAAATCAGGAGCACACCTCGTTCATAACATGCATGGGCTGTACTGGGACAAGATGATGCTTTTTAGTTTGAAAAATGTTAGAGCCACATATCAATGACTTGTTAACTTTATGTCTACCAAACAGATAGGTAAAACCATGGATGTATAAATCGATGATATGTTAGTAAAGAGCATAGCTGCCTAAGACCACATCCAACACTTCTCAGAGATGTTCAAGATACCCAGGAGGTATAAAAGGAAGCTAAATCTTCTCAAATGTGCCTTTGGGGAAGCTCTGACAAATTCCTAGGCTACTTTGTAAATGATAGGAGAATTGAGGATAATTTGGGAAAAAATATGAGCTATCATTGAAATGAAGGCACCAACCAAGTTTAAAGAGATTCAAAGCCTAACTGGGAAAATTGTAGCCCTGAGCAAATTCGTGTCTGATCTACTAATCGTTGCAAATCATTTTTTGATACACTTTGGGGATAAACATTTTGAATGGACCTTTGAATGTCATAAGGCCTTTAAAGAATTAAAAAGCCAGTAAGCTCAGCCACCTCTTCTTTCCAAACCAAAGCCAGCAAAACATTGTCACTCTACTTGGCTGTTTCAGAGAACACCCTAAGTGTCGTACTCATCAGAAAGGAGAATGACGTACGGCATGATGTGTACTATGTAAGCGAAGCTCTTCATGATACTGAGTTATGATATTTCCCATGGAAAAACTGGACTGTGCTCTAATAATGTCTCTTAGAAAGCTACGCCCCTATTTCGTGGAACAACCCATTGAAATTTTAACCATCTCTCAGAAACAGTTGTAAATATTTGAATAGCTAACACATCTTTAACAATTTGGGGAACAATCTAGAAATTAAGTTAAAATATAAATAATTAATTAAGTGGCATGATAAAAAAAATTGAGACACAAATAAAAAAATGATTTCCGCTAAATTAAGGGAACTCGACACGGATTAAAATAAAACAACACAACTAACAGTAAAATATAGCAAACAATTATCCGAAAATAAGAAAATTTGGATAATTGACCTAAACTTTTGGTCGAAATTCGAGAAAATTATTCATAGAAGGAAAAGAAATGTGAAAGTTTGAATTAAAATCTAAATTTAAATGTCTATCGAATTGTAATGGACGGTCGATGAATATAGTTCAACAGCAATTGTTCAACACTTAACCCAATTTAACGATTTTGCATTCCCAGTTGTAGTGACCAATGGATATTTGGGTATGACTTCATTAATTAATTTGGATGAAAAATGTCTATTTGGTATTGAGCTTAATTGGATTATGTATAATATGGATGCTTTTTTTTTTAACTGGAATGTGTTTAGTTTTAATTGTGTTGGATAAAATTTAAATAAATTATTTCAATTCTTTTGTAAAAAGTTTGACAGTTTGAAATGGTTTGCAATTGAAATCCAAACCAAACATTTTGAAGTAGTATGGTTCGATTCAAAACCAAAACGTTGACGGATCCATGTGCACCAATACCGACAATTTTAAAAAATCGATTTCGTCTCAATTTTGCTGTTTGACGATTTCATTGTTCAGTTCTACTAAATACCCATCAAATTGATTTTGAATAATAATGTAGACTCAAGAACCCTGGCCTTTTCAAGTCGAACACTCTGACAATCGCTTCTCTCGTTCTACTGTCATTTTTTAAGTCTATCTCTAAGCCTTAATATTCAAGGTCATTTTCTAATAATATTAATATTTTTTTGTCAATTGTCTGGTTATTAAATTTTTATTTTTGTTCAAATTCCCTGATTCTATATGACTTTCTATTTCTCTGTTAATTGGAATGTGAGATTGACTTCCTCATTTCTGGGATTTCTTCAACTTTTAATTGAAGAACATTGAGAAGATTAGAAGTCTTTTAATGCAATTAATATGTGGCAATTACTCTGTGGCTCATAGATGTAAAAGTCTTTTAATGCGAGGAACATACAATAAATATCATCATTCTTACTTTGTATGGGATTAATTCGACCTAATTTCTTGTTTTTGTTTTTGAGTTTCTCGGTAATTTTTTTTCTATTTTAAATTTGTGTAAATAATTGTCGGGAGATTTTTGGACGGCTTGAATATTTTGCATGTCATTGCATGCGTGCAATTCGAAAATGGACAAGTTAGACTCTCAACTCTCGTCATTCTACCTGACTCGACAAAGTAGGGTCAGCCAATTTACCATCGGAGCTAAATCCTAGCATGATGCTAAAGATAATCATGACTTTGTCTTGTAGACAAGTAGAAAGTATCATAGCATTACCAAGCACAGTGGACGTTTGCACATTTTAATCCAAGTACATGAAAAATTTACAAATTTTAACCTAGATAAGAAAATCGCACGCCAAACCTCAATAATAAGCTTGACAGAGTATGTTAAGAGAAAAATAGGTAAATAACAATAATGTTATGGATAATATCAAAGTGCCCCTTTATTTTTTATTTTTTTCTCTCTGAGTTAGTTGACTCGATCATGACGAATTAAAATGAGTTGTTAAATCTAGCTTGATCTTCGCCTTTAAAAAATAACTAACCAAATTATTAGGGAAAATCCAAAGTTATAAAAAATTCAACCCCATTATCTTAATAATCAGATCTATCTCATTTTTACACTTAATTTTCTCTTCAACTAAAAAGTTTTAGTTGGTCAACAAAAATAAGAATAATCACATCATTAATCCATCCTTTATTGCAAATTTTTTTTTTTTATTTTTACAAAAAAAATTACTTAAGATAATGTTGTTAAACATGACAGAAAAGCATTTTTTTTTCCCTTTTCACATGGGAAAGATTATGATATAAAGTCCGAATATTGTGTGTAATAAACTAAAGAGAAAAGAGAATAAAAAAAAAAGTAAATAGAATTATGTTTTTATTAATAACCAAAACCCCATATTTTATAGGAAGGAATTAGAGATACGATGATAATAATTACTAGGACTGCAGGAGTATAATTGTCATTCACTAATAAACATATCATTTACAGCACTCTTCCTTGAATAACATATTACAAAATATTCATATCGTTAAAACTTTGACCAAAAAAAAAAAACAATGAGACAAAATTTGATTAAAGGAAAAATGATAGAGTTGTTCCCCTTGATTTCAATTCTAGTATCAATTCATCCTTGTATTGTATGTCAATGTATTTAATATTACAAATTTTGGTGAAATATGTTTCGTATTGTCTTGTATAGTCTTCAAATAACAGGGTTTTCATACAAAATATTTATCAATCTTTAATAGCTATAGTACTATAATGATTCGAAAAATAGCTCTTGTTGATTTCTTCAGAATTCTCATACATATCAAAGTATTATTTTAAGGGTAAATGTCTTTTAGATTATGAACATTCATTACATAAATAATATGTCTCATTAAAACTTTATTATGAAAAACATTGTGGAAAAAATTTTAATGAAGAAAAAAGAGGACATTTATTGTTTTAAGTACGTTACAAAAGTTGCCTCGTTAAAAATCTTGCCAGAAAAACCTAATGGAACAAAACCTTGGTCAAAGGAAAAAAAAGGTACAATGTGCATTTACTCCCTCTTATGATAATATCACTTAAATTATATACTTTAGGCATAAACTCTTTCAAAAATAGTATTAAAACCATACAAAATAAGTTGGTTATAATCACATTTATTATATGCATATCAGATTTTATGCATTGTTAGACTAACAAGATAAAGACGTTCTATTGCCTTCACCCCAAAATACTTTATTTATTAATATAAGTCTTTACGACAGTTATTAAACTAAGACTCGTATATGACATATTATGACTTCATTTTTTTTTATTTCCATTTCGCATAAATATACATCTTTAGGTGTTTGGACTGTAGATCCAAAAATTTCAGGTTTCTCTAGTAAACTCAATTTTTTAAGATTATGTAAATTTATTTTGGCCAATCATTGGCTTCAATCGATGTGTTTTAACGAATTTATTTTTGATTCATCGCTNATTTTAGTATGGTCGCGTCATTTTATTTGACCAATTATTAATTCGATCGATATATTTCAACGAATTTATTTTGATTCATCGCTATTCATAATATGATGTAGTATATCATGTGCAAAACTATTATCGACAACTTTTTCTTTTTCGATTCTATTTCTTTTGTAAAATGACATAACTTTTGGAGATATCTCAATTTTCAACATATTAGGTACCTGAACCTCTTCTGAATTTTATAGTTTGTTGTGTATAAATACTCATTAAGAGTATGTATCTCCTTAATGGAGACTATCTTTTCTAATTGCTCCATTTTTGTTTCGAAATTTTTATATTAGATTCGAATATCATCACGTTTCAAGCGTGCTCTAAATTTATCAAATATAATATTAACTAATTGTTCTCTAAGAAGTTAATTGGAGTTGGAACATTTAAAATTGGTGTGTGAGATATTGTTGATTTCTTTAGTCAATAAACGCATCTAAATAAATTATTTTTCGAACCTCTGGTTTAAATTATCTTTTGCGAGGATTTAGATAATGATGCATTTATACATTATTTCCAACATTTAAATTCTTCCCATATACTGAGAGAATTGTCCAATCAGCAAATTGTTTTATAAAATATTACATATTAGGGCTTGAGGTATTGTATAAGGGTTTAAAATACTCATTTATTCTTAGCATTCTTTACTTTCAATTTCAGTTCATTGAGGTGGATCAATTTTACATATACTGCACTGTCAAAATAAGTAGATGAAAAAATTAGGCTCTAACCATAAGTTAATTATAATAGGAAGAACATGATGTTGGAATGATGCGTAATAACATTTCCTAAATAGAAACGAGAAGTATTTTGTTCTCAATTAAATTAATTAGAGACGTTTAACAAGTAATAATATTAAATCATTTATCGACATCCCAACTAATACTTATTAAAATGTTGAGATGTGGATAACTAGCATTTACAAGAATTACTATCTTTATTGTATAATATGAAAATTATGTTCACAATTTAAAATTGGAACAGTAATTCAGGTTGTTAGTACCATGCAATCATCTAGTATATGTATCAAATCTATTAAATACAAATAGTATTTAAATAGTCAACTTGGAGGATGATAAGTCTCATTTATCACCTTGATTAATTTCTTTGAAATATAGTGAATTCAATTCTTATTTTAACTAGTGATGATCTATTTTTGATAAAAGAGAACAAATAATATATATGAATTCATTGGATTGAAAAAATTTCAAGTTTTTTCGTTGAATGTTCATTTAAATTTTTAATTTCGCATCATTATTGATCTAAGGATAGTTCAAGTGGTCATGGCAAACAAGAATACATTTAATAATTGAACTTCTAGTTCACATTATCAAAACAATATTCATTTGGGATATTGATATATACTTGGTTAGGATTATTCACGAGTACTAGAACAATATTTTTCAGGATTATTGATACATTTAAATTAATCATAATATTTTTCTAAAATATAATGTGTATAAATTTGAGATTCTTCAAGAACAAAATACGTTTTCTTCAAGAATACTAATTTGCAATTTACTTTTTTTGTTTCTACTGGACGAGTATATCAATATTCTTCTGGAATATTGAAATTGTAATGTTATGCTTTTTAAGAGCATATAATATTCTTTCTGGAACATTTATATAAGTTTGGGTATGTTTCTTCTAAAACATTAATACCATATTAATTTAGTATAAATATAATTTCTAATTATGCTTATTCAGAAGTACTAATTAAATCAAAATATTAACTGATCTTAAATTTCACAAATATAATATATAACAGAAATTGAAAGACTTTTAAAGAATAGACTTAATTGAATTTGAATGCCATAGAAAATCGTAAATGATTGACAAATATCATATTTTTCAACGAAGTAAATTTGAAAATTTTTATAGTACTTAAAAATTTGCTATCGGTACATAGCTAGTCCTCACAAATTTATCGTTGAATTTGAAGTATAATGGGTTGTGAAGATCCTGTTCAGATTTCATGGTGGTCGGACCATGAAACACTGAGATATCAACATTTTTATCACATTTGTACATGTTGTCCAGATTCTGCAAATTTTTCACTATTGATTCCAAAATAATAATATAAGTCTTCCATAGTAGTATAAAGTCACTATAAGGTCAACGAACTTCGAGTTCGTGATAATCTTTTATTCAATTATTTTTATGTATAGTACATGTCAGAAGGGAGTGCCAGAAGCTTTTATTTTATCTGCTTCTCATTAGATACAATAGACGTCATGCAAATATATTCTATATTATTCTCTTACATCTTCTTAACGTGATATCCATTATAATTGCTATATTTAAAATTAAGTAAATTTCTTCTGAATTTGTTAGAATAAAGTGTTCCGTCAATATATAATAATATAAGTTCTTTCGGAGCTTTTAATGATATTCTATGCACCTAATATCGTATTAATATTATCTTCTATTAAATTTAAGTCCAGAAAATATTTTTTATCTTAAAAAATAGTATGTGTGATTGCATGATAATTAAATATTGTATAATCATATAATAACTAATCGAGTAGTCTAAATAATCAATGTCAACATAAAATAAGTTATATGTTTTCATTTAGTGATAAATACTAATTCATAAATTACACATAATTCTATACTTGTGGTACTTCGAGAACATTTTGTATTTTACTATTATTTTTTGAAGAGCGATATGTCAATAATTTTCTAAAGTACTGAAAATTATAATTCCTGATATTCAAGAGCAAGTAATATTCATCTGAATATTAATTATAATGTTGTGTTATTTTAAGGACAACAACGAACTATTATTTTGAAACTTTAGCTCTTCAGGAATCATATATTTGCTTCTTCAAGAGCAATGAATCAATATTCAAAATGAATATTCAAAATTGTAATATCATTTACATAATATTCTGTAGGATTATTAATTGAATTGTAAATTGTGTTTCTTTATGAAAGCACAAAGATAAACAAATTCTATTCAAGAATATAATATTAAAAAATATTGTACATTTTCAAGAGTAATAATGCAATATTTTTCTTTTCAAAATCTACATAATATTCTTCAAGAATATTAATGGAATTTTAAATTGTGTTTCTTCATTAAAGAACAATTAGAAACAAATTATATTCAATAATATAATATGAAAAAAATAGACATTTTCAAAAGTAATAATACAATATTATTTTACATATTGTATGTCTGAATTTGTGCTTTTTGAAGAGCAAGAAAATAATATCAATATTATATTTCTTTTCAAGCCATGTTACAATATTTTTTTGGAATATTGATTTATATTATTTCTTTTCAAGAATAATAATACAATGTTCTTCTGGAGTACTACTAATTTAGATTTTTCTTAAAAACAATAATACAATATTCTTCTGAAATAATATACTGAAATTTTGAACAAGAATTTTAAATTCATGTAAACATTTATTTATCATAACTTGGTATAGTGAAATAGATATAATCAAATCGAATAACTATATCTCTTTGTCATACAATTTAAAATCAAGATAATACTAAAATTTTCTTTGAGCAGATTAAAATAGTTCTTTTGTAAATTCAGTTGGTTAGAACTTCTTGTCTTACTTTGATTGAAAGAAAAAAAAAATTCTAACTCAACTAGCTAAAGATTTGAAAGCAGAAAGAAAAATAAATTTTGCTAACTCAATTTGTTAGAATTTTCGTACTAATAAAATTTTATAAATTAGAGAGAAAAGAGAAGAAAATAAAGAAGTAAATAGAATTGCGTGTTTTATTAAGAATCAAAGTCTTGTATTTATATGAAATAATTAAGAATACAATGGTAATAACTATTAGAACTATATAGTTATAATTGTTATTCACTAATAAATATATAATTTACAACATTACTTGATCAATCCATCCTCTATTGCAAAAGTAATTTTATTTTTAAAAAAAAATTACTTGAATTATGCTAGATGTACACTTTGGTGTACACCCTCAATGACATTCCCCCTGTGTGGAAGGAATATGTGTAATGATGTGATGTGTGTTTTTAAAATCAATAGGATAGATAATCCCACATGAGAAAGTATAAGCTAAGGGTGTTTTTGAGTCACATTATTTTGGAAGAATGTATTTTGGAATCGTAGATTGATGGAGAATGTGTGGTTGAAAAAAAAGGAAAATTATTGATATGATGAAAAATATTATTTTATTGAAAAATATGTGATTGAAAATGAGTAGAATAATGAGAATGAAAATTTTAATGTGATTCAAATATGGGCTAAAGTGTAAACTAAAGTACTGAAGATAATGTCATGAAAAGGACATAAAAGCTTTTTTTTTTGCCCCTTTCACATTGGAAAGATTATGATTTGATCCTCATTTTTTAAAATAAATTTTTCTCAATTTTCAAAATCAATGGGATAAATAATGTCACGTGAGAAAGTATAAGCTAAAGTGTAAACTAAAGTACTTAAGATAATGTCGTGACGCAATTGGGTGCATTGGGTGTCTAGACGATCCATCATAGTGAGGCAAGGATATTATCTTAACTTCATTGTTTAAGATAATGGTTGTTGAAAATTTTCATTGGGTGTCTATTCAAAGAGAAAATCTGTATCTGTGATATGTGTCGACCGGTGACCCCCGAGCAACACCTGGACACAGGGTTTAGAGACAGTGGATCCATACTGAATCTTGATACTTGGAATTAAATAAAGTTTAAAAGAGTTTTTACTCTTAAACCTTCTTTCAATAAAACTTTATATTTTGAATCATGTCTTCAAACTTCTAAAGTACTGAAGATAATGTCATTAAAAGGACATAAATGCATTTTTTCCACTTTCACATTGGAAATATTATGATGTTCATTTGATCCTCATTTTTTAAAATATATTATGATGTTCATTTGATCACATATTTTTTCATAAAATAATATTACACACAAATTCAAAAAAAATTTCACTTTTTAGCCCTTGTTTCACATCCATTTTTTCTCATTCTCATTCTTTCTTTTTTTTTTTTTTTTGTCTCTTTCTTCATTTCAACTACACATTCTATTAATAAAATAATATTACACATAAATCCAAAAATTTTCCTTACTTTTTAACCACACATTCTTCCATCAAACACTATTCCAAATTAAGGAGAGTGTCATCAATTGAGATTGTGATGGATTTTAAAAATCCTTCTAAATTTAGGTGTTTTCAATTGAAATCTTAATGGATTTTAATGAAATTCATTAAAATTTTGGTGTCCCTAATTGAAATTTTAATGACATCCTTCAAAATTTAGGTATCATCGATAACTAATAGATTTATAAAGATTTTGATGCTACCAAAAATGGCACATGTGTGATTTTCGAGCTTGACGACTGAGAATGAGCACGAACGAGATCTTTCGGTACCTGAAACAAGGCGTCGAAGTGGGTTCTCGTCGCTCCTCCGATACTTAAATCAACTAGAGAATTTAAGAAAATATACGTGCTGAAAATTATGTGTAAAAACGTACTTGAATAATGATCCCAGACCCTATATTTATAGTGATGGGTAGTATTTTAATCCTAGTGGAATTTGTCAACCTTATTTTAAGGAGTGATTATCGGAATAAGCGTTTGACTATAACTATATGTCCAACATTTTTCATGTTTGAAGAGTTCCCTAAGGTATGACTCCTTCAGGACCTAGGATTCCTTAATAGGTAATTGGATATGACTAGAATCTCTGATAGGTTAGGGCTACTCATGCTAGATTACGAAGGAAAATTTTGCCAAGAAAATTACACGAGGACCCCCATTCCTGAGGATGTCCAAAGCACATGCCGTGGGGGAACTTACATGATGTCCTCGATGTATCCCGATGACCTAATAAGATTCGAGCACATGGACCCCTTTTTTGAGAGAACGGACAATCGTCCTCGTGCTCGGGGTGAATATTTTTGACCTTATCACTGGCCCCCGTGCATGAACTCCTAGTTCTTGAGGATCAGGGGTAAATGCACATAAGCTTGGTACATAATGGCAAGCGAATAAATCCTCGTATGTTTGATACATCGTGATAGCTCGATGTCAATGCTCCAGGTACTATGAACGCTCGAGGTGAATTAGGGTGGTGACCAAGTACCGTTGGATGATTGACACATGGCTACATCCAACGGCCCAGGTAGTGACCTTTGGTCTTCCATGTTCAACGCCCATAAATACTTCATTTTACCCTTCATTTTTCACTTTTTATTCTGCTATAAAGTTTCTTCTGCGAGGTCAAGCTCGAGTACACTTAGAAACTTCTTGGGCGTCAGGTAATTCTTAAGGTAAGGCTCGAGACTCTTAGTTATTTACCTTAGTTCGTATTAACAGATGTCAGGTGGCGAGGGATCTGGTAGATCAAGTAGTAGTGAAGATATAGAAACGTCGATGATTCCCTTGCCTATACCTATAGATGCTCGACCTAGGCACCAAGGTAACATCGAGTTTATGGATCTCGACGAACCTTGTAGATCAAAGAACACTTAACCGTGGCTGCTGCCCAGGAATACGGGTTAATGTCAGGCTGTGACGTTAGGTCGCCTGATCCCGAGGATAGAATGGCACAAGCCCGGGATAAGGAATTTGTCATTTTCAGGAATACTTTAAAGCTGGGTTTAGGTGGCCCTTGCACCTTTTTTTTATAGGTCTGTTGGTCGAGCACTCCATGTGTCCCAAGCAGTTAGTGCCCAATGCATAGATGATGCTCGTTTACTTCTTCATAGCTTGTAGGTATTTGGGTATCGAGCCTTACCTCGACCTCTGTCGAATGGTGTTCGAGCTCAAACAGCTTTCCAGTACACCTGTTTTGCCTACCTCTCAACTCGAGGTGGGTTTAGGGTCCCGAACATGCTGAGCTTACTTATGGGTTGGAAAGACAAGTGGTTTTATGTAGTCATTGGAGATCCCGACCTTCTCTTTTGGTCGGGGTGGGGGATCCCGACGCTATTAGGTTTTGTGAGGGACATGGCTACTTTGAGTCATTAGAGTGGGATAGGAACATGCTCGAGGATCTCGATCCCTTGACGTCGGACATGAAGGCCATCCTCGAGGATAAAGCATTAGATCTGGCTGACGTGAGAGGTCTAGAGGGTAGGGTTTTATTCTTTGGCTTCTGGTACTCATATTCCCGATGATATGATCGATCTAATAAGTTGAATTTTTGTGCAGGAATGTCTTTCGATCCTTCGGTACTTCGTAAGTTTGTGAATGCTAAGGCTAAGGTACCTCAGCCTCAAGCAGCTGCCCCGAGCAAAGGAAAGAAGAGACCTCGAGTCTCGAAATGTGATGAAATATTGAGGGGGCCAGGCGAGTCTTCTCAGTCTCGATGACTGGAGCCAAGCCCAAGGCCCATCAGACAGCCGACCTCATTCTCGAGGGAGCTTCCTCCTTGTCGCACTCCTGAGGTTGCTGATCTCGAGGAAGACTGAATATCTTCTGTGGTCTCGGTCATTGAAGACTTCGAGCGATGCCATCTAGTCCCAAGCATTGTCGCCAAATATTGAGGCGACGTTGGGTTCGATGAAGGGAAGAAGCCCTCGAGTTGGGTCCTAATTTTGAAGTTTCTTACAAGTAATTTGCTAGATGTTGATACGTGTTCTTTCTTTCTTGACATACCCTAAGCGTTGTATGAGAACTTTCTCTTCAAGGGATGATGAGTCCCACAAAATGGCTGGGCTCATGGAAGCAATCGAGCTAAGGGATAAAAAACTGGCTGACATGAAGGCTGAGCATAAGGCCATTATGAAAGAGAACGATGACGCCAAAAACGTGGCCACGAAGGCTCGATAAGAGGTAGGGATGGCCAAAGATGAGGCTGAAGAAGTGAAGCTTAAGCTCGAGCAAAAATGTAAAGAATTCGAGGCCAATTTGACTAAGGCCAGGGCTCGAGCATGGGAAGAATTCAAAACGTCTGAGGAGTGCGATAAGCTCAAGGCCAGTACCTCCATGCTTTCAAGGAGGTCGGGGATTATCTTCGCGTAAACCTCCCCAACGTTCAGCCTGATGATTTGAAGTCGTCCCCGATATGGCAGATACCATCGAGCTTTCTGATAATGAAGGTGCTACCGAGGATGAAGATGACGAGGAAGTTGACTTCGTGACTTCAGACCAACCTCCGCAGCATGACGACCTAGAATAAGGCCCCAACCCCGAGCTCCCCATTTTTTAAAATGTAATTACAAGTACAATGCCCGAAGATATGGGCTTTTATTTTGTTAATAATTTGTTAAGTACATTGCCCGAACATGTGGGCTATTATGTTTTTAAAATTTTGCAAGTGCATAGCCCGACGTATATTTTCAAATATTTTTGTCTCGATCGTTTGTGTTGACTAAAACGATGATTAATCGAACGTTATTCCTGAGGTATGACCTGAGGTGTTTAATCTCTTTATTCATTGAGAATTATATTGAGCATTGTGGCTGATTTGAAGATTCATTAGACTCGACATTTGGTTTTTTTTATCAAGTCTTATGCTCGAGCGTAGGTTTAAGCCTAGCACCAATAAAATAATCTCGAGCTTTGAGACTTTGATTTTATTGAAGTCTTATGCTTGAGCTTGTTTCGAACTAGCACCAATAAAATAATCTCGAGTCTTAAGACTTTAATTTTATTGAAGTCTTATGCTCGACCTATAACCTAAGCCTAACTTATCTCCCAAGGATTGTTATACCTACGTGGGAAAATTAAAATGATGGTGCTCGAGGATGGGGTGCTTGCTCATGACAGGTCTTTTAAGGTGCCTGCTCGTGACATATTTTTTGAGGTGCCTGCTCATGATAGGTATTTTAGGTGCCTGCTTGTTACAGTCTTTCGAGGTGCCTGCTCGTGACAGGCCTTCGAGGCAATTACTTGGATAAAATTTTTGTTGGGCCTTGCCCAATTGCTACTTCATATAAGCTTCATCATGCTTTTAACAAACAAGAAAAAGAACGCGTAGGTCAAGCAAGCCCAAAATAATAAAATCAGCATTAACTAAACTAGAGAGACAAGGTGTAGGCCACTATTTATAATAAATCTTGAGGTTGTCAACATTCCAAGCTCTTTGCAATGGTCTTCCGGACATGTCCCTTAAACTGTATACTCATCTTCGAACTTATCTAATGATCTCATAGGGTTCTTCCCATGTTGGGCCAAGCTTTCCTAGGGCATGACCTGCAGCCTCGGCCCTCATGAACACTAGGTCTCCAACCCTGAATATCTTGGGCCTGACCTTATTGTTGAAGTATCTGGCCGTTCTACTCTGGTAAGAAGCCACTCATAGGGTAGCTTGTTCACAGGCTTCCTCGAGGAGGTCGAGATGTTCGGTTGTACTTTTCCCAACCCTAGGCTCTAAATGCCTCATGGTAGGCAGGCTAACTTCTATCAAAGTCGTGGCTTCCAGGCTAAAAGCTAGCATGAATAGGGTTTCACTTGTTGTTTTGTGCAAAGTCCTGTATGTCCATAGTATGAAGGGTAGCTCGTCGGGCCAGTTACCTCGAGCACCTTCAATCCTGGTACAGAGGTATTGTAATATAATTCGATTAGTTACTTCTGCTAGGTCATTGCTCTGAGGGTGTGAGATCGATGTTAAGCGACGATCTATCCCAAGGTTGGTGCAAAAATCCTTGAACTGTCTGTTATCAAATTGCCTTCCGTTATCAGTTATGAGCACCTCGGGGTATCCCGAACTTGCATATGATAGACTTCCAGACAAACGATCTTAGCTTGGGCTCCGAGATCATTGCTAGGGGTTTCGTTTCAGCCCACTTGGTAAAATACTCTACCGCCACAGCAACAAACTTTAACTATCTTCTTGCTATTGGAAAAGGGTCGAGGATGTCAACACCCCATTGTTCGAAAGGGACCGAACAGTGTATGAGAGTGAGCTCCTCAGCAGAAGTATGGATGACGTTGCCGAACCTTTGGCACTTATCACATTTCCTTATGTAATCTATGGTGTCTTTCTTCATGGTCGGCCAATAATACCAGTATCTTATAAGTTTGAAGGCCAGAGCTCGGGCCCCTTGATGATTACCGCATATTCCTTCGTGAACTTCTGCCGGGGCTTGTGTTGATTCTGAGGGCCTTAGACACCTTNTCATGGTCAGCTAATAATACCCGTATCTTATAAGTTTGTAAGCCAGAGCTCAGCCGCCATGATGATTACCGCATATTCCTTCGTGAACTTCTGCTAGGGCTTGTGTTGATTCCAAGGGCCCGAGATACCTTAGGTATGGAAGTGTAAAGCTTCTACGAAAGAGGCCTCTTTGGATAATGCGGTATCTCGGTGCTCTTGATCGGACGCTCCCAGCTTCCCTTGGGTCATCAGGGAGATTCCCGTTAGTTATGAATTCAACTATGGGGTCCATCCATGAGGGCTCAATATCGATGTCCATGACACTTAGTTCCCGACCTATGCTAGGCTCTGTTACTATTTTGATGTGCACTGTTTTATCAAGTCCATCTACTCCCATGAATACAAGTCTTGATAATGCATCTGTCTTATCATTATCAGCCCGAGTAATCTTCAAAATTTCACAATCCTTGAATCGTCTCTGAAGGTCATGTACTTTTAAATAGTATAAACTCATCTTCTCATCTTTCCTTTCGAATGATCCCTCAATCTGCCCGACGACCAGTTGTGAATCGCTGCAGATCTTGACGTGTTCAATGCCCAAACAGTTAGCAAGTTCAAGAGCAATGACAACAGCCTCATACTCCACCTCATTGTTAGCAGCTTCGAATTCAAATCGGAGTATACACTGAATTTTGGTAAGCTTATTCGGACTACTAATTATGATCCCAGTACCCGAGCCTGAGGAGTTTGATGCCCCATCAACGAATATTTTCCAAGTCTCGCCATAGTGGTCGAGATATCCCTTGGCCCCCGAGGCCTTGGAGTGAGCTCTGTGACAAAGTCTGCTAGTACTTGTCCTTTAATGGAAGGCTGGGGCTTGAAATCTATGTCAAATTCATCAAGTTCAATTACCCACTTCAATAACCTTCCCGAAACATCAGGTTTTTGGAGTATTTGTCTGAGTGGCTGATCCGTGAGCACTACAATTGAATATGACTGGAAATATTGCCTTAGTTTTCCTGTTGACATGACCAAGGCGAGGGAGAGTTGTTCCGCCAATGTATACCTTGTTTCTACGTCAAGCAATACCTTGCTCACGTAATAGATGGGCTGTTGAGCTCTCTTGACCTCCTTGACCATAACACCACTTACTTCATTTTGATATACGGCTAGATACAAGTACAATGTGTCTCTAAGCTCGAGCTTTGTGAGAATTGGAGAAGTCGCAAGTGTTTGTTTGAGTTCATGGAAAGCTCTTTCACATTCCTCATTTCAATGAAAACTTTGATTTTCCCTAAGCACTTTGAAAAGGGAAAAACACATGCCTGCTGCTCTAGACATAAACTTATTTAAAGCGACGACCCGACCTGTAAGTTTTTGCACCTCTTTCTTGTTTCTAGGTGATTTCATAGATATTAAGGCTTTTATTTTATTTGGATTGGCTTCAATCTCCCTGTGTGTGATCATGAGTCCCAAGAACTTCCTCGATGCCACACCAAAAACATACTTTGCTGGGTTCAACTTCATTTAATACCTTCAAATTGTAGTGAACACCTCCTCCAGGTCTACGATGTGCTCACTCACCTGCTTACTCTTGACCACCATGTCGTCGACATAGGCCTCAATGTTTTTTCTGATTAAATCAGTGAAGACTTTGTTGATGAGCCTTTGATATGTTGACCCTACCTTTTTTAAACTGAATGACATGACCTTGTAGTAATATATGGCTGAGNCCACACCAAAAACATACTTTGCTGGGTTCAACTTCATTTAATACCTTCAAATTGTAGTGAACACCTCCTCCAGGTCTACGATGTGCTCACTCACCTGCTTACTCTTGACCACCATGTCGTCGACATAGGCCTCAATATTTTTTCTGATTAAATCAGTGAAGACTTTGTTGATGAGCCTTTGATATGTTGACCCTACCTTTTTTAAACTGAATGACATGACCTTGTAGCAATATATGGCTGAGTCTGCTATGAATGTCGTCTTCTCTTGATCTTTCTCATCCATAAGGATCTGGTGATAGCCCGAAAATGCATTAAGAAAGCTATACAACTTATGGCTCGAGGTACTGTCTACTGGGTTATCAATCCGAGGTAAGGGATAGCTATCTTTCGGGCATGCCTTATTCAGATATGTGAAGTCAATGCACACCCTCCATTTACCATTAGCCTTCTTGACAAGAACAATGTTGGCGAGCCAGTCTGGATACTGAACTTCTCTAATGAACTGAGCATTGACGAGCTTATTGATCTCCTCACGTATTAACTCCTGTCTTTCTGGTACAAATTGCCTCTTCCTTTACTCTACTGGCTTTGCCCATGATCTTACGTTGAGTCTATGAACTACCACATTGGGATCTATCCCTGTCATATCTTCGATATTCTATGTGAAAACATCAAGGTTGTGGGATAGGCGCTTGATGAGTTCGTCCTTGAGGACGGTATCAAGATCCCGACCAATGGTCACCTTTCTGCCGTACTCGAGCTCTACCTCTACCAAATCTTCAACTGGAACTAGTCTCTCCTGATGCTCGAGCTCGAGCTCAGGTGTAGATAATTGCATGACGTTAGCGGTCAAACCTTGAACGCTAGTAACGTAACACATCCTTGCTGCTATCTGATCTCCTCGTACACTTCCAATGCCATGATTGGTTGGAAACTTCATAGCAAGGTGAAAGGTGAATACTATGGCCCTGATCTTGTTCAGTAGTGGTCTTTTGAGGATGGCATTGTATGACATAGAGGTTTGGACTACATGGAAATGTGTAATCTACATCGTTTGTTAGAGCTGAAACCGCTGCTGTAATGTGAATGTCGGGTATTTGTAGACTTTCTTTGTTGAATCTCGTCATGAAGTTACGCAATGTCTCATTAGGCCCCTAGCGTCTGCATGAGAGGGGCCGCCGATTTCCTAATGTGCTTGCTACTTGTAAAGAAGGAGGAGAACTTATCGACAAGGTCGGAGAATGATACTATAAAGTTAGGCTCCAATGTGGCGAACCAATCCCTGGCAGCATTGGTCAATATCATGACGTCTGTGTAAACATTTGGATGGTTGATGGGGTCGATGGTCCCATCATACTCTATAATACGGGGGAACTTGAATATGTCTGGGAGAGGATATGAAAGAACTTCTGGCTTAAACGGAGTGTTAGGGGTGAACCATGTTGCTCCATTGGTATTTTGTTGTAGTACCGCCACGATCCCATCTTGTATGATCCGCGCGAGCTCGCCCGAGTCCATGGTAACCATTCTCGAGGCCAAAGCTACTGGAAGTATGCCCGAGGCCCCAAAACCACCGTTGTCATGGGCATCATGGGTATCCCGAGCTCGAGCATCGTTCATGAAACCTTCTGGTTCGACCGATATAGGTTATGGTGCTGGAGCTTGGGGAGTATTTCTCTAGCTCAGTAGTTGAGTCAGAGTTGCACCTTACTGACAGAGTTCTTTTCGAATGCTCTAGCGGTGACCACAGCTGGTTGAGGATTCTGTATCACTGATGATTCTTCTTGATGGGCTGGGTTCTTCATGACGGGAGGTTGGTTTGGAGCGGATGAGCTTGTCGGAGGAAGACCTGAACGTGTATTCATCATGACTTTTGGTAGTGTTTCCCACAGACAGCGCCAATGATGCTACCAAAAATCGCACCTGTGTGATTTTCGAGCTTGACGACTAAGAATGAGTACGAATGAGATCTTTTGGTACCTGAAACAAAAGCGTCGAAGTGTGTCCTCTGGGCGAACGGACCATCGTTGTCCTCATGCTCGGGGTGAATATTTTTGACCTTATCAGATTTTATTAATGAATGAATTTTAAAAGATTTGGATGGATTTTAAGCTTAAAAAACCAAATCTTTTGAAATTTCACCATAAAATTCTTATGAAATTTGTAGTAATCTATTCAAATTCATGAAATTCATTAGGATTTATAATCTTTTAAAATCCACCAAAATCTTAGTTGAGAACATCCCATAAATTCTTCTTCAAAATAGGTGTCAAACACTACCTTAATCTCGCATTCGGCCTCAATCATTAATAAAAAATGCATTCTTTTCCCAAATATTTAGAGATTCTTTGTTAAAAGGGATAGTCAAACAATGTAGTTGAATAAAAAGTCTTTTCTCTATGTTTATTGGTCAAATGGCCTCAATTAAAAAATACAACAAATAAAGCTTATAAAAAGTCTAAAATATTCCTATCCTGAAAAAACTGAAATACCCTTTCAATCCAATTAAATTCTCCAATTCACCTCCAAATTCCAATCGTATCAGCACTCCATCTCTCTCTATGCTTGCTAGTCCCAAAATCAAAATCTTGTTATTCATTGTATTCCTCACATATCTTCTCCAACATTTTGAGCATTTGAACAAGGATTTTGGTTTCTATATTATTTACATTGAAATCTGTATAATATTTGAAGAAAAAAAAGAAGTATTTTTGGAAATCTCGTGTACATTGGTCATTTTATTATTGAATATAGTATGAAATGATATTTTAGCTATTTTTTCACAGTTGTTGTATTTATGTACTTCTGCAACTGTTGGACGAACAGTAGTATAGAACGACACTCCAGCCGTTTTACGTAGTGTAGAACGAAACTACAGTCGTTATCCTCCATGTAAAATGACAATACAAACATTTTCTGTTATAGTTTGTCCATTCTTGATAATACGATGTACTGCTTTTGTCATTTTGAAAAACAAACTATTTATAATATTNCAGCATTGGTCAATATCATGACGTCTGTGTAAACATTTGGATGGTTGATGGGGTCGATGGTCCCATCATACTCTATAATACGGGGGAACTTGAATATGTCTGGGAGAGGATATGAAAGAACTTCTGGCTTAAACGGAGTGTTAGGGGTGAACCATGTTGCTCCATTGGTATTTTGTTGTAGTACCGCCACGATCCCATCTTGTATGATCCGCGCGAGCTCGCCCGAGTCCATGGTAACCATTCTCGAGGCCAAAGCTACTGGAAGTATGCCCGAGGCCCCAAAACCACCGTTGTCATGGGCATCATGGGTATCCCGAGCTCGAGCATCGTTCATGAAACCTTCTGGTTCGACCGATATAGGTTATGGTGCTGGAGCTTGGGGAGTATTTCTCTAGCTCAGTAGTTGAGTCAGAGTTGCACCTTACTGACAGAGTTCTTTTCGAATGCTCTAGCGGTGACCACAGCTGGTTGAGGATTCTGTATCACTGATGATTCTTCTTGATGGGCTGGGTTCTTCATGACGGGAGGTTGGTTTGGAGCGGATGAGCTTGTCGGAGGAAGACCTGAACGTGTATTCATCATGACTTTTGGTAGTGTTTCCCACAGACAGCGCCAATGATGCTACCAAAAATCGCACCTGTGTGATTTTCGAGCTTGACGACTAAGAATGAGTACGAATGAGATCTTTTGGTACCTGAAACAAAAGCGTCGAAGTGTGTCCTCTGGGCGAACGGACCATCGTTGTCCTCATGCTCGGGGTGAATATTTTTGACCTTATCAGATTTTATTAATGAATGAATTTTAAAAGATTTGGATGGATTTTAAGCTTAAAAAACCAAATCTTTTGAAATTTCACCATAAAATTCTTATGAAATTTGTAGTAATCTATTCAAATTCATGAAATTCATTAGGATTTATAATCTTTTAAAATCCACCAAAATCTTAGTTGAGAACATCCCATAAATTCTTCTTCAAAATAGGTGTCAAACACTACCTTAATCTCGCATTCGGCCTCAATCATTAATAAAAAATGCATTCTTTTCCCAAATATTTAGAGATTCTTTGTTAAAAGGGATAGTCAAACAATGTAGTTGAATAAAAAGTCTTTTCTCTATGTTTATTGGTCAAATGGCCTCAATTAAAAAATACAACAAATAAAGCTTATAAAAAGTCTAAAATATTCCTATCCTGAAAAAACTGAAATACCCTTTCAATCCAATTAAATTCTCCAATTCACCTCCAAATTCCAATCGTATCAGCACTCCATCTCTCTCTATGCTTGCTAGTCCCAAAATCAAAATCTTGT
The DNA here is from genome assembly GCA_903798255.1 of Fraxinus quadrangulata. Taxonomy (NCBI): domain Eukaryota; kingdom Viridiplantae; phylum Streptophyta; class Magnoliopsida; order Lamiales; family Oleaceae; genus Fraxinus; species Fraxinus quadrangulata. The sequence goes on from CAIGRB010066417.1 coordinate 28,043, forward strand.
TATTCATTGTATTCCTCACATATCTTCTCCAACATTTTGAGCATTTGAACAAGGATTTTGGTTTCTATATTATTTACATTGAAATCTGTATAATATTTGAAGAAAAAAAAGAAGTATTTTTGGAAATCTCGTGTACATTGGTCATTTTATTATTGAATATAGTATGAAATGATATTTTAGCTATTTTTTCACAGTTGTTGTATTTATGTACTTCTGCAACTGTTGGACGAACAGTAGTATAGAACGACACTCCAGCCGTTTTACGTAGTGTAGAACGAAACTACAGTCGTTATCCTCCATGTAAAATGACAATACAAACATTTTCTGTTAT
>CAIGRB010066417.1:32654-50895 GCA_903798255.1 Fraxinus quadrangulata
GAGTGTCATTCTGTACTACCGTTCACCCAATAGTTACGGACAGTACAGAAATATACCAACTGTGAAAAAATCAGTTAAAATATCATCTGATACTATATTCAACGATAGAAGGACCAATGTACACGAGATTTTCAAAAATACTTTTATTTTTTCTTTAAATATTACAGAGATTTCAATGTAAATAATATATAAACAAAAATCATTGTTCAAATACTCAAAAAGAATGTTATCTTTACCAACAAAGAATTATGAAATGGTTAAATATTAATGTCAACCAATAATTTTGTCATTGATGAAAATGCTGATACATAAATTTGGAATTTTTAAAGTTTTTTGTGGGTTGAAAATGATGAAAGTGAGAAGAAGAAGGCTTTAATTTTAAAAATGGAGAATGAGGTTTTACAATGAAGATGTAGGAGAAATGACGATCTGAAATGAGGAAATTGAGTTAATAATTGAAGGAGATTTTTGTCATTTTATCAATTAAAATATTTTAATTTATTTTTTTATTTTTAGTTAATTGTTAAACGTCATTTCATCAATATCATTGTTCAAATTGGCTAAATGGCCAAATTCCCAAATATTTATTTTGCCGATAGGATCTGTACGCATCACCACCAATAGAAAAACAAGGGAAAAACACACTAACGGTGCCCGGAAACACACCCTTCGTTGAGTTTGACTGACTGGAATCTGCAATTTTCTCTCGGGGTAAGCCCCAAAAAACTCTGTATAATGAATATCTTGTTCTGATCAATGCCAAAATATTACTACTATGATTTGATTTCCGGGTTCTGTTAGAATCTAGTATGAATGGACTAGGTACTACGTTTATTTTTCGCATAAAGGAGTGGGTGAAGATGAATCTTGAAAAGGAGTTATGTATTTATTGAAGATGGTACCCAAATCATGTAAACATCAATAGGATTTATGTGCATACTAAGAGTGCGATATTAGAAAGATAGGCATGTTTGGCGTAGCAGAAAAGACAAAATAAGTCCTTTTTGGCTTAATTCGGCAGTGTTAAGAGCGCGATACCATGTCCAAACACGCTCTATGAGTACAAATAAGTCTTAAATTGTGTATTGAGGATCAGCTTTCAGTGTTATCCCTGTTTTAGGAAACTCTGTATGTCTTTGGTATATTTCATTGAGCTCCAATATTCCTTGTTAGATTCCTTAAGTTGGATTGTATCACCGAGAACTTTCACTTGGCGAACTACTTTGATCTTTCCTTCCATTTATTCCTTTCCGTCTTGTCTGAACCCGTATCTTTTCTATTTGCCATATGTAGATCAGTGAATATGACTTCTGGAACTGCAAATGCAAATGGGGAATGCCTTGGTTGGGCAGCTAGAGATCCTTCTGGAATTCTGTCTCCATACAAATTCAGCCGAAGGTATGCATCTATCAAGTTTCCTTTCCAGCAAACAATCCTATGTTTGATTAATGGGTATCTTTTTGTCCACAATGGAGAAGCCCAGCCTGCACAATATAATCGGTCTCCCAGTATATGTTCTCATTTGGAGAAGAATAAAATTTGTGTTTCTTTTACTTGGGTAAATAGACAAACTGGAAACGTCTTGTTTCCATGTTGAATTTTCTGTGAACTTAGAATACTTAATGTACTGCAGACTGAAAATTTTAAATCTTTATGCCACAATTACCGGCTTCCATTTTGTTTCATCTTCTGACAACACCACCATAAGTGTATTCAAGTTTTAATTTTTCACCTTGAAATACTTCTTTGCTATACAAGTATGGTTTCTATCGCAGCATTCTTTTTAAGCAAAACTGTGTTCATTTTTTTCAAAAAAAAAAATTTTTTTTAATTTTTTTATAAAGTTTTTTCACCTCTCGGATTATACATCTCAACAGGGCTGTGGGGAGCGATGATGTTTCACTAGACATCGCATACTGTGGAGTTTGTTATGCTGATGTGGCTTGGACCCGGAACAAAATGGGACATTCAAAGTATCCTTTAGTGCCTGGGTAGAAGCATGCATCAATTTATATAAAGCAGATAATCAATGCCAATTTGCATTTGAACTCTTATTTCTAACCGATTTATGGTTCCTCTGCCTAACAGACATGAGATTGTTGGGATCGTTAAAGAAGTTGGTTCAAATGTTCAACGCTTTAAAGTTGGTGACTATGTTGGAGTTGGAACTTATGTTAACTCTTGCAGAGAGTGTCAATATTGTGATGATGGATTAGAAGTTCATTGCTCTAAGGGAGCAGTTTTAACATTTGATGGGATAGATGTGGATGGTACTATCACTAAGGGAGGATATTCTAGTTACATTGTAGTCCATGAGAGGTGAATAGTTTGTTCTTGCAAACGCTTTTGCAAATGTGAAGAAAGAGGAGAAGTCATTAGATTTTCATTAATTTCTTGAGTTTTCTGTAGGTATTGCTTCAAGATGCCCGAAAGTTACCCACCGGAACTAGCAGCACCTTTACTTTGTGCTGGTATTACTGTTTACACTCCCATGATAAGGCATAACATGAATCAGCCTGGCAAATCTTTTGGGGTGATTGGGCTCGGTGGACTAGGTCACCTGGCTGTAAAGTTTGGGAAGGCTTTTGGATTGAAGGTAACAGTTTTTAGCACAAGTATATCCAAGAAAGAAGAAGCTTTAACTCTTCTTGGAGCAGACAATTTTGTAGTCTCCACCGACGAACATCAGATGAAGGTAATTAAGCTACTACAATGTTTTTGGAGCAATTTATTTGGCTTTTCATTGTGTACCTATCAAATCACTAGTCAAATGATGGATTGAAAATGGTGATTAAGGAACTAACAAGTTGATTTGAACTTGATGGATTATCAGGCTTTGTGTAATTCATTTGACTTTATACTGGACACAGCATCTGGAGATATCTCATTTGATTTATATTTGTCCTTGTTGAAAACTGCTGGTGTCCTTGTTCTAGTAGGGTTCCCGAGCGAAGTGAAATTCAGTCCGGGTAGCTTAAACTTGGGTATGAAAATGTATCAACTTTTGATTATTTATTGTAAATCAAATTTTCTCTTGTTCTTTTTTGCGATTGAGATGAGACACCGTCTTTAAGAATTTTAGTTGATTTGTTCCTTTCAGGTGCTAAAACCATTTCAGGAAGTGTAACTGGTGGAACAAAGCAAACACAAGAAATGCTGGATTTTTGTGCTTCCAACAAGATTTACCCAAACATAGAAGTAATTCCCATCCAATATGCAAATGATGCTCTAGAGAGGATGATCAAAAAGGACGTGAAATATCGTTTTGTGATTGATATAGCAAACTCTCTCGAGTAAATGGAAAAAGGTTCCCTTTCACACTGGAACGCTCATCCTAAGTTGATCGAAAGCACGAATAACAGGTATTGGAGTAATTATTGAGGCATCCAAAGTCAATCAAAAGCATGAATAACAGGTTTTGGGATTATTAGCCAAGATTTGCTAAATTGATTACTTTATATTGGACCATTACAGTATCAATATAAGATGATGCATAAAACAATTATGGCATGTTTGCTGAAGTGGATTAGGCAGTACTGGACTGTACTAAGAAAAAAAAAGTTCAAATCGTATCCATTTTGCTAGGTGAGTAACAGATATCATGAAGTGCTCACAGTTTTAACTTGTTTCTGAATTTTTATTGGAGCTCTAAGATTTGTATCTATACACTTAAATAGTTTGTCATCTCTGCTGTTCATTTTTTATGGGAGCCATCATGGTAGAGTTATCCACTGGAATGTCCAAGATTTTATCATCATCATAACCTCTTCTACTGGTACATGGCTTTTCAGTGTCTGTCTTCTTCCCCCAGAGTACACAATATAGCCCAAACACAATAAGAAGTGCTCCTATCAAGCTGGGCAAATTTAAATCAACAACAAAAGAATTAATACCTCATAATTTGAACAAAAGAATGCCAAGTATAAGACAGACACAAATTAAGGTAGAATTTTTGGCTATAGATGTTCGTTGTGAAGCCCCTGCTTTGTCGCGTAACAGCCTTGGGATCGAAGAATTCATTGCATCTTCCCACCACCCCGAAAACCATGAACAAATATTAGTTTAAGATTTATTTTTTGGGATAAACTGTAGTGACAGACAATCTCCTCTACCCCTAGATGTGTTAAGGCATGATGGGCCACCTAGGCTGGCCCAGGAATTAGAGTCAAGCCGTGCTGGGCTTGCGTCTCATGTGAGTCAGCTCACATGAGCCTCTTAAGAAAACACAAAGGGAGAAAACTTTTGCTAAGAAAGTAGGAGCCCTAGGTCTGACACATCCCCGGCTGTGCCAGGCCTAGATAAATCGAGCCTTACATGCCAAAAAGGGCTTGGCCGACCTAAAAACTGGTTGTGCCCCTCCAACCAAGACTCACTAGAGTTGTTGAGTCTCTTACCTTCCCAAATAAAGTCTCTCTGCAAAAACAATAGCTGAAAAGATCCCCACAATAACAAGGAGCAAGGGGCAAAACATTGCTGCAAAGACTGGCCCCTTCTTACTGATACACCATGTTTGCAGCCAGTATACCAATGCTGATATCACAACTCCCTGTTAGTAAGTAGGTTGCCTGTTAATAAAATGTTATAAATGAAAAAATATAGCACGTGAGGGGAATGTGCAAAAAAAAAAAAACACTTACACAATATACAATGGCCAAAAGCTGTACATTCCAATCTAGCTTCCATAGGTGTGGATTTCTTGCCCAAAACATGGCCAAGATTGATGATTGTAGAGAGGCAAAAATACAAATCAAAACATTTAATGAGAACAGCGCAGGATAGATCTTGTAAACCGTTGCCTGTGAGTTTTCGGTGATCGACAATCAGGAGATTGATTGGTGTAAACTTAACAAAAGAAGCTACATGTAACCACTTGACAGTATTAAGAAACAAGAAGATGAAATCTTGTTTACAGTATAATCCAGTCCTATTCGGCATTGCGTACGAACATACCATTTAAGTATAAAGACGATGAAATTTCTGTATAACCATGTACCTGGAGAATGAGCCATCCACTCAATGCTACATCGCTAATTAGTATAAGGAGTGCACCCTTGACCCAATTTTCCTTATGATTCCTTGACTCACCTGTAGAACATTGGTTGTGCTATAATGTATTGAAGAAGTGAAAAAGCTAAAAATTTTATTCATTGTATAGAATATACCTTCAGTATCATACAGCTGGATTAAGGGCTTCTGCTTAAAACTTGTGAATAAGCGCTCTCCTTTCCAAAAGGTAAAAATAAGTGATCCGCCAATGCAAACGAGTATTCCAAATAGCTTAGCTTTACCTCTATTGCTGCCAAGTTTCACTATTTCCATCCTGAATAGGACACAGTATTAATATATAACTAGAAGAAAATTATGACTCATATATACGAAAAATAGCAAAAATTGAGCCTTTTTCTTAATAAATTTGAGTCCGGCTACATAAATCTTTATTTAGCCACTCTGTTCATTTCATTGCTAGAGAAATTAAAATGTATACCCGAGAACAATAGCTATGAGAGTGGTCAGACTGGGAATGACATTACTCAAGGCGCTTGCAACCGTCGGGGAAGTATATTCAAGACCAATATAGTAGAGATTTAGATGGACTGTCGTCCCCATGGATGACAGCAAGAATATCTTCATTGCCATACGAAATGACAGAGATGGTCGTGTTTTCCTGAAATACAGTTTACATGCATCAAATCAGTAACTCATCATGTGTTGTAATTAATTGTGTGCGTGTGCGCTTGTGTGTGTGTGTGTGTGTGTGTGTGTGTGTCTGTCTGTCTAAGAGCTTACCTTTCAAAAATATATGCAAAAGGGCTTAAAACAAGAATAGCTATTAAGTGGCGATAAACCATAAAAACAATCGGATTAAGTCCTTTCTGAAGGGCTAGTTTCATGATAATATTTGATCCACCATATGCAATTTGAACCACCACCATTGCTATATATGAGGCACTAAAGCTTTTCATTGCTGAACGAATTCTGTATTGAGAGTTGAGACTTGTAAAGAAGTTCAAGGCTTGATTATATACAAGTTTGTAACCTACTGTTTAGTTAGTGGAATTCCTTGATGTGATGAGCTAGAGAAACCCAACTTTGAGGATGTTTGCTAAGCTCAAATTATTCACTCTCAAATTATTCACTTATAAGTTCACTTGTAAGTGAATTTATATTTTTGTTGGTCAAACTTCAAAATATTTAACTTAATTTACACTCCTACGTTAGTATATAAATAAATAATGTTTTCACCTCGGCGTATTCAAAGTAATGATAAGCTGTGCGAAACATGTAAATTATTATTTTCATGTAAAAACAAGTTGCTACTTTTTACTTAACGTGTTTAGGAAAAAATGCTTAAAAGTAATTTTAAGCTTGGCAATCTTGCTCAGCCCTCGGGGGTTCTCATTCTTATTCGGATACGATTGATCGACAATTTCTTTATATATGCTTTACTTTTTTGTTTAATTAATTATTCTTTTATTCTGATTCCTATTGAAATGCTATACTTTCATTCTTTGAATAATCATTGAAAATAAGGTAGAAATGGGTTCATGCAGTGGTTACACTAATATTTATTCGGCCTTGTGTATCAGAATGGCCTAAAGGGAATTTCTTATTTGTATTGGGAATTTACTTAATCATGTACAGTGAAAATAAATAATACTTCAATTCTCACAAATAATCTTTGTGTTTAGAAAGAAACTGTGATAGAAAATATACATTTATTGAATTCTGCAAACTCATTTACTTATTTTGAACAAGAATAATCACGATTTGTAATCTACGGTTGTCCAATTGTCCAGTTTCCAATAGAAATTCACACAGGGAACAAGAATGAGAGAATTATAGTTTTTCTTTTCTTGTGCTAGCTAGATAATAATTGTCTCGTATTAATTCTCAAATTCTAATAACTTATTAATAGAAATTCAAGTGTGTTCAATTCGTCTCTTAAACTTAATCTAGTTTAATATTTAATTAATTTAATTAATTAAATTTGATCCATGAAAAAATTGCTTAAAAGTAATTTTAAGCTTGGCAATCTTGCTCTGTCCTCGAGGGTTCTCATTCTTATTCGGATACGATTGATCGACAATTTCTTTAATATATGCTCTGGTTTTTTGTTTGATTAATTATTCTTTTATTCTGATTACTATTGAAATGCTATCTTTTATTCTTTGAATAATCATTGAAAATAAGGTAGAAATGGGTTCATGCAGTGGTTACGCTAATATTTATTCGGCCTTGCGCATCAGAATGACCTAAAGGGAATTTTCTATTTGTGTTGGGAATTTACTTAATCATGTACAGTGAAAATAAATAATACTTCAATTCTCACAAATGATCATTTGTATTTAGAAAGAAATTGTGATAGAAAATATACATTTATTGAATTCTGCAAACTCATTTACTTATTTTGAACAAGAATAATCTCGATTTGTAATTTACGGTTGTCCAATTGTCCAGTTTTCAATAGAAATTTACACAGAGAACAAGAATGAGAGAATTATACTTTTTTTTTCTTGTGCTAGCTAGATAATAATTGTCTCGTATTAATTCTCAAATTCTAATAACTTATTAATAGAAAATCTAGTGTGTTCAGTTCGTCTCTTAAACTTAATATAGTCTAATATTTAATTAATCTAATTAATTAAATTTGATCCATGAAAAAAATGCTTAAAAGTAATTTTAAGCTTGGCAATCTTGCTATGTCCTCGAGGGTTCTCATTCTTATTCGGATACGATTGATCGACAATTTCTTTAATATATGCTTTGCTTTTTTGTTTGATTGATTATTCTTTTATTCTGATTACTATTGAAATGCTATACTTTTATTCTTTGAATAATCATTGGAAATAAGGTAGAAACGGGTTCATGCAGTGGTTACGCTAATAGTTATTCGGCCTTGTGCATCAGAATGATCTAAAGGGAATTTCCTATTTTTGTTGGGAATTTACTTAATCATGTACAGTGAAAAAAAATAATACTTCAATTCCTACAAATGATCTTTGTATTTAGAAAGAAACTGTGATAGAAAATTTATATTTATTGAATTCTGCAAACTCATTTGCTTATTTTAAACAAGAATAATCATGATTTGTAATCTACAGTTGTCCAATTGTCCAGTTTTCAATAGAAATTCACACAGAGAATAAGAATGAGAGAATTATAGTTTTTCTTTTCTTGTGGTAGCTAGATAATAATTGTCTCGTATTAATTCTCAAATTCTAATAACTTATTAATAGAAATTCAAGTGTGTTTAGTTCGTCTCTTAAACTTAATCTAGTTTAATATTTAATTAATCTAATTAATTAAATATAGATTAATTAAATATGATCCATGAAAAAAATGCTTAAAAGTAATTTTAAGCTTGGCAATCTTGCTCTGTCCTCGGGGGTTCTCATTCTCGGATATGATTGATCGACAATTTCTTTAATATATGCTCTGCATTTTTGTTTGATTAATTATTCTTTTATTCTGATTATTATTGAAATGCTATACTTTTATTCTTTGAATAATAATTGGAAATAAGGTAGAAATGGGTTCATGCAGTGGTTACACTAATATTTATTCGGCCTTGTGCATCAGAATGACCTAAAGGAAATTTCCTATTTGTGTTGGGAATTTACTTAATCATGTACAGTGAAAAAAAATAATACTTCAATTCCCACAAATGATCTTTGTGTTTAGAAAGAAACTGTGATAGAAAATATACATTTATTAAATTTTGGAAACTCATTTGCTTATTTTGAACAAGAATAATCACTATTTGTAATCTACAGTTGTCCAATTGTCCAATTTCCAATAGAAATTCACACAGGGAACAAAAATGAGAGAATTATAATTTTTCTTTTCTTGTGCTAATTAGACAATAATTGTCTCGTATTAATTCTCAAATTCTAATAACTTATTAATAGAAATTCAAGTGTGTTTAGTTCGTCTGTTAAACTTAATCTAATCTAATATTTAATTAATATAATTAATTAAATTTGATCCATAAATTAATTAATTCAACTAATTAACTCGGGTCTATTCACAAGCAAACCAATTAATAATTGTTCAACGCTTGTCAATTAATTAATAAATATCATTCTTCTAGTTCTCATTTTGTGTATGACCTATTAGGTTCCCGATAACGACGCGTAATGATGTGAATTATTATTATGATCTAATCAAAATCGATAAATTAAAATACCCCTTTTAATTTATTATCAATTCACATTCGTTGTCCTCAAATTCACATCTAGTAATGTGTCGGGCAACAAATGTGATGAGAAATATCACGTGGTATAACAAAATCAAACTTTTTCGTTTATTGTGAAATTATAATCCCTTTGTTAATATGATATGATAAATTACGAGATATAGAAGTGTGTCAATCTTGATTATTGATCAAATCTTTCATCCCACTATTAAGTCAATTTAAGTCGAAAACCCCTTTTGACTTATGAGTACACATTAGTCAAGGATTTCGTTATTAACTTAATCGAATGAAATGTGGATCATAATCTCTTACTATCTAAAAGTGATGAATCCTCTATTGATCATTCATAATTTTCATATGATTCATAACTTACCTGAACGATATTGTATTAGCGACTTTTAACAGAGTAATATCAAATATCACCAAAATATAACTTTTCTCATATAAGGCACTATGAGACCTCAAGTCGAAGAATTATTAGATTGCGGCGCTAATTAAGAAAATTTAACATGGTGGTTGAGATTCAGTATGTCTCTCAAATATATATGGCTACTCATGATTGAATAAATATAAATGACGAAAAGTAAAAGAGTAATAACATATAAGGTTTAGAAAATTATCTAACAGAGCGCGCATCCTTGCAAAAATCTTATAGCTAGGAAAAGATAAGTCTTTCAAATTGGCCTGGAGATTGAAATCTAGGTACAACCTTAAGAATACATGTCAATCAATATAAGCTCAATATAATGTTACGATATTAACAATAAGCCCAAGTAAATGAACTCAATAAGTAAATATACATAAGTTACTAATGCAAGTCTTAAAATATAACCTAAAATGTGTTAAAATCATTTAAATGCATGAGTTCCTAAATATGATCATAAAATACTAATGCAATCCCTAAAGTTACTTATAATGAAATAATTAATCAAAATAAGTTAAAAGGGATAGCAAAATAGGTTGCATCCCATTAAGCGCTCGATTTATAGTCTAGAGCTCAACTTTTAGGTAATTTACTCTTAGCGGTTCAAAGCGGACTACGCTCACAAAACAATTCACATTGTTTAGAGTTGTTGACCCTCTGTCGATTCTCCAAACTTGAAAATCTCATACTTTATCCATGAGGTTTCCAATTATTTTACCGTTTCCCTTCATATGTGGACACTTTGTATAATCATTTACTTTTTCTTTTTTAACTTTTTGGCTTTTCTCATTATGGGATGGCTTTTTAACAGTGACATAAATCTGAAATTGTTTTTGCTCATCATCTACCCTCAAAATTAGCTCGCTTGCTTCGAAGTCCATAATGACCCGACTCGTGGATAAGAATGATTGACCTTAGATCAGTGATACATCCCAGTAGTTTTTTATATTTAAGACAAGAAATCCGTTGGAAATATGAACTTGCATACTTTAATGAGCACATTCTCAATCATTTCTCGAGGGTATTGGATTGATCGATCTATCAATTGAAGGGATATTGTAGTATCTTTTTAACTCTCCTAAATCTAATTTCTAGTAGATAGAAAAAGACATTAGAATTATACTTGCTCCCGAATAACATAAAGAATTAAAAGTATGATTATTTCCTATTGAGTAAGGTATTTTGAGATTCCTCGGATCATTTAGTTTAAGAAGTATTTTGTGTTGCAAGATAGCACTGCACTCCTCATTTAGCATGACGGTTTGAAATTCATTAAGCTTTCTTTTCTTCGATAACACCTCCTTCAGAAACTCTGCATAAATTGGTACTTGAGATATGGTCTCAACTAACAGGATATTGACATGAAGCTTTCTGAAAATATCCAAGAATTTTGCAAATTGCTCTTCAAGCTTCTTTTTTCGCGTTTTCACTGTCGGATCCTCAATTATTTCATTATCTAAAACACTTATGACCATCACCGACCTTTTGGGATTAGTCTTAGCATTGCTTAGCAAGGTACCTGGTACTCTACCTGATATAGCAAGTGTCATATGTCTCATATGAGTTTCTAGGTTCTTGATTGCATTACTCTAATTTTGATGGGTTGTCTCAATTCTTCTCATGAATTGATTGTTTGCCTCCATGTAGTGCTATGACTTTTCCATAAATTTAGTAAATATCTCTTCCAAATGAATTTTTTTCTCATGCTGCTCCAAGAAAAAATTGGATGCTTCCTCCAACCAAGGTTGTAAGTGTCAGAGTATTGGTTATTTTGTTGACGCTAACCTCCTTGTACATATTCAACTTGTTCTTTTGCAAAAATTGGACAATATGTTGTAATATGATCTACCCCGCATTTTTCACAACTTGGCCGCTTGGCCTATACTGCATTGGTTGACTGTGATATGCTCTCAACCTTATGAATTAAAGAGTCAATTTTTACAGATAATGTTGTATACGTGTCTACCTCATATATTCTCAATATCTTCTTTTGAACAACTCGCACAGAAGCTCACATGGCTGTGGTAGTAGCCACTCTCTCAAATAATTCCAATGTTTCATCAATTGTCTTCATGGATAATGAGTCATTGGATGATGAGTCCACCATGCCCTTATAAGAAGGAAGTAGACCTGCATAGAAATATTAGATCGGAGCCCTTTACTGATGCCTTGATTAGGACACTCCCGAAGTATAATCTTGAATTTGTTTCATGCCTCATCAAAAGATTCGATTTCTCCTTGATGGAATATGTATATGTCATGCTTAAACTTTCCTATCGTCACCGGTGGAAATAATTTGGTACAGAATTTTTGGGTCAAATCATTCTAAGTAGTGATATTGGCAATGGGTTGTGAGTCCAACCATTCAAGGGCTCTATCACGTAGAGTATGTGGGAATAATCTCAATCTGATAGTATCATCTGAAACACCTTAATGTTAAAAGTGTTGACATATCTCCAAAAATGGAGAGACACGTGTGTTGATTTTCATCAACCCTACAATAGAATCGATGTCCATTTTGAAATGAATGGATGCCATTGATCTTCAGCTAAAAGTTTAGCTGCCCAAAGGAAGGATGAACGATATTAGATTGGCTCTAAATAATTTGTGGAGTCATGAAGTTTCCAACTAGTAAATTCTCTTCATTAACAACTACCTCTTTATTAATCGGAGCTACTGGATTATTTTGTGCATTAGCTATCTCTTGTTGTTTTGCTTCTTTTGCTTTTCTTTGTCTATGATGAATTTTACAATCGATTTTCGAATTAGCTGGAATATCTTTTGAATTTCGCATAAAATGCTTGAAAAAGAGAGAATAAAAGCACTGAAATAAATTGATAAAGAAAAATAAAATACAAAAGCAAAAAATTCGAATTAGTGCCAAGATAAATGAAATTAAACTCATACAATCCCCGATAGCGGCTTCAAAAACTTGTCATGAAAATATTCTTTTGCTTGAAATCCCACAAGTACATTATTCGTTAACAAGTAGTAAAATAGATTTTGAGTCCGTCGGACCCATAGAGATTGTACTAGTTCAAGTTTGAATTAACTTAGATCTAACCGAAACAATGAAAATTTGTAATCTCTCTCAAGTTCGACTATATTTATATGACGGATGTAAACATACAAGAATGTATTAATAAATTTTTGAATACTTAAAGATCATGTAAAGTATAGCGATATATTTCTATCTCCTACTTCATGACAATTATGACTATATCTAACTTATTTTCAATCTCTCGAAAGTAAAACAAATCACAATATTCATACAATTAGTGATCAAGTAATTGTAAAGAAGATAATACCATGAAAATCGTTCAATAATTGAAAATGTGTTTGAATGTCAAAAAAGAAAAATTAAGAATTTAAAGGTTCATGATACAAGATTCATTGTAACACTAGATTTGTTTAGCCTAACATGTTGTGAGGAAGGAAACAAAAGATATAAATTGCTTATCACCTAAAAATTCTTGAATTCCATGTTCTTGAAATTGAATATTGATATGTTATTTGCTTCCTTATGCAATTAATTTTCCAACCCTAATTATGTGTTGATAGTTCATATTTATATTAGTCTTCAAGGAGTCCCAAAACTCTCTAAAAATCGTGCAATTAATGGTCCAAAATGAAGTTTCCTTGTTTGGTTGAAATTTTAAACAAAAAACTAATTTTGGCAGCAAATGACCTAGGCAAGTACCCTGTTGAAATCAAGGTACTTGCCCAGGCACCCCAAATGGTCTTTGTTTTCTTCTTTCAAGTTGGGCAGTTGCTTTATATGTAGGGCAAGTGCCCTGTTCACGAAAATATATTTCAAATTAAATTATCGTAAGTGTACAGTACGTTAACAAGTAATAAAGTGGACTTATTGCGTCCGATATCGTCCCTTAAAGATTGATTAGTTATAATTCTAATTACCGTAAACTTAATCAATACTAAAAAAAGATGAGAAGGTTCGTTTTGATAAATTTATAATTAAATTAATGATGTGGATGCAATTATGAATGCTTTAACTAAACTAAATGAATTTGATGTCAAATGCAAAGTTAAATTTTTCTAATATATGATAAATGTACTAGGATCACAAATCCATGCAAACATTAGGGCATATATGCAATAGTACGCTCTAGTTCTATACCTTGACACATGGTTGAAATATTGAAGAATCAATGTTTCTAAATTATTTAATAGTCTCTCTCGAGTAAAGTTAAACTCATTCTAATATGTGACCCGACTATATCTCTATGACGGACGAAAACATACAAGAATGCACGAGTTTTTTCGAACAATTAACGATTCACATAGGCAATAACAGTATATTTCTACACCCTATCGGACAATATGATGATATGATTTATACCACGTCGAATCTATTCCCCTTCTTTCAAATGCATGTAATAAGCCACCAAATTCCCACAATTACGTATACAATATTTATGGAGAAATGAAATTCATATAAATCATTCAAATATCCAAAACGTGTTTTTCGTGTCAAGAATTGTAAAACTAAAGTTTAAGAATCATATTACATAGTTCATCTAACTCTAATACAAAACTAATTTAGCCTATCATGGTAGAACAAAGAAAATTAGAAAAATCAATGAAGAACGACATCACTAATTCGATTCTTAAATTTAATATTCGCTTCTGAATGTTGCTCTCTTTGTTCTTGTCTTGTTTCTTCTCTTAAAACTTTTAATAATATGTTGTATGGTGTTCTGGACAGCCCTAACGTTTAAATACGCGATCAAAATCTTGTTTCCATAGGTGTTTGACTTGAATAAGGAAACCAAAATTTTCGCCAAAAAATTCAACTATGTGACGACATAGTTCACCTCTATGCGATCACATAGAAGAATTGAAATGACTTCCTATATTTTTTGGAATGACCTATATGATCGCATAGCTTTTGTGCTATGCAACCGCATAGTAGTAACAATCTTCCACCACTTTGCGTTTTGGTCCTTGAACTTCTTTTTGCATTTCTCGATCTCTTTTCCCGCTTCATTTTCAAACAATACTTCATTCCTTAGCTCAATTTGACCTAGCCATCTCCATATGTTCAATTCCTCCTCCGGGTCATCTTTCGATTATTTGCATATTGGTCCCTGAACTTTGATTTTCTTTCGTTTTAGTCATTTTTCACTTTGTTTCTCATAATTTCTACCACATTCATCACGTTGTCCTACAAAATACAATTTCATACAATTAAGTTATTTTTCAACATATTTATCAATAATTGTTCGTGTTCAAGGTATGAAATAAGTGTGTAAAACACACTTATCATGCCCATTGTAAAAAAACTCTCAATTTTTGCATTTTGGTTCTCTTCTTCATTCTTTCCCCGCTTTGGTTCTGCACTTCAAATTATGTCTATTTTGATCCTTCAACTTCTTCTCATGTGAACATTAAACCTTCCATCTTATCATCAATTCATCCCTTTCATTTCCAATTGCTTACGAATGGGTTCGAAACTGAAACAAGAGAAAATTAACCCAAGTTAAGTAAAATTTAACATTTTGACAACATAAAAGTTTAGTAATATGGCTCAGATAAGTGTACAAAACGTACTTATCAATTTACGTGTTCGTTTAAGAGTTATCACATTTTAGCTTGTGAGATCAGTTATTTACTTTATAGGTAAGAAATGCCACACGTGATGGTCTATTTTCAATAACGATATCTATATCTTGTCATTGCTTGCAATGGATGATTTAAAATGCAGTCGAATATAATTTGTATCTTATAATCACAACTCTTTGTGATTAACAAATTACTAAGACTTGAATCTACGGGCTATATTATTTAATTTATAAGAATAGTAATTCAAATAAATAATAGATCTTGCTATAAATAAAATGCATTAATCATATTAAAAGTGCTTAATGTCCAAGATTGACATTAATCTTTGTAATAATTGAACGAATCATTGCAAATTGTTAGTGTTTCACGATAATTTCACATTAATCTTTGTAATAATTGAACGCATCATTGAATGCAAAAGAGAGGAAGAATTAGAGCACGAGAAATTTACCTGATTGTAAGTTTCTGAACATCAAGTTTGTTTGACCACTCGAATGGACCGATTCATTCTCGCGAACATGATTGACATGTTAGGCACCAGACCTTGAGACCGACTATTAAGCTTGTTTGGTACCGGTTCAATGTAGTTAAAAAATATTCATTGTGCGGGAGATGTGAATTTTAACGAAGACATAACCTCTCAAGTGTTAACGGATTAAAAAAAAAGGTCAATTATATAAGATATGAAAAGTAATATTCATTATAATAGTCCATAAAATATAAAATTTGGTAAATTAGAAATGATCTGTCCCTTGAAAAAAATTCATAATTGAAATTTAATTTAATAATAAACTCACCAATTGAACGATGGACTCGATGGTTGAACTTATGACCCTTCTCTGACTACTTTTGCTAGGTAAATAATCAAGACGGTCTACATCAGTAAAGTACATGTTTAAATTTAGAGTCTTGCTAGAGGTACATAATTTTTGTATATAAAGGGCTACATAATACTCACATGAGGTGGACCCCACTCACATACAAAAATTATGTACATCTAGCATTTTTCTTAAATTTAAAGAAAATGGGGGTAAATTTCATTTCCACTCATGAACTTTAAATGAAATTTCAATTGACTTATTGAGCTTTAATTTGTCTCAAATGTGTCGCTGAAGTTTAATATAGTATTAAATCTTTGGGATATGTGCTCAAAAAGTATTTTATTGTAATTAGATATGCATTTTCGATGTTATTGAATGGTTTATTTTTTATTTCTATAAAGGGAAGTTGCATTATAATTTTAGCAAGTGTATAGAGTGATTTCCATTGATGAGTGAAATAAAAAAGGGTGGTTAGTAAGAAAGACACAATTTTGTATATTGGTCGAAATATTACATGTCAACCGTCAAAAAATGAGAGGTTGGCTCTCTATTATGTTTAAAGATGTAAAACTTGATTTCTCAACAAATTAGGAAATACAAAAATTATCAATATATAAGAAAACAATAATCTCACTCCCAAACCATGAGTTTGATAACGTGTGAGAACTTTGAATACTACAATTCTGTGGGGTACCCAAAAATACCACTTAGAGAATCCCCAATTTCGTATTATGTATAGAAATACCTGTGTGCAATCCACACCTGAGAGAATAATTTTTTTGTTTTGTTGTTTTCACTCGCACAATAGCCGTAAGTCTCATCTTCTCCCTTTTTATTTTTATATTTTCACTTGGTAAAAATGGGGGAAAAAAAAATTACAAGTCAGGTATTAAGTATGTCTCAAATTAATTTCCAGACATTAAGTTTAAATGCAAACATTAAGTGTTCATTCAATATTTTAATTTTAAATAATAATATTATCAAATTAAATTAATCTACCCACACACATCCCACCAAACAACTGTCCCCCACCCGTGTGCACCCCCCACTGCCATCCCCTCTTACAGTCGTTGGCATCTACCTAATCGCAACTTCTTCAGCTGTGAATTGATCATCGCTCAGCTGTGAATGAGGATCGCTGATTCAGATAGTACAGAAGAACATCAACTGAGCATTGTTGGTGACTAATTATCTTCTTCAGTGGCAACTCAATAATGCTGATATAATTTAAAACTATTTTTTAAAATCAAATTGAAGATATTACCTTGTGAAATTTACAGAGTACTCACGAGAGTAAATAACTTCAATATTCACCTTCGAAATTTGGTTTATTAAATTTGTGACCAATTCGGAGAACTGTGGTCGGAAAAATCAATAACATGTAACCCGACCTCTTGAATTCACTTTGACATATGACCTGTGACCCTATGACATTGATAAGTTATTCGTGATATTGATCCAATGGTCACGATTAATTCTCTTAGATTTGTAAATTGTAGAAATTGATTTGTTACCTATGCAAAATGACATGTGACCTATATAATATGGTATTTGACCTGTAAATGATGACATGTGACTTGAACTATAACATGAAAACTATAACTTGTGGTATAATCAGTGATCTGTGACCAATTCTATTTGATAGGTGACCTATTGACATTAATATGTGATCTATACAATATGACATGTGACAAGTGGAGTGACTCGTTTTGTTTGATTTGTGACTTATTTACATTTATATGTGACATATGCAAAATGACTCGTGACTTATCATCACCAATTGTGGATTGTGACATGTGACTTGCAAAAATGATCTGTGGCCATCACCACTACCTCCATTTGCAAAACCACCAACAAAACCATCTAATGAGATGTCACCTTCAAAGGCAGAAGCACCGCCGCACTCACAACCACCACCGCCACTACATCAAATCCAAAATCATTACCTCCTTCACCAAACCACAACCATCAACATTTTTCATTATTTCCCCCTCAACAAAACCCAAAATTGAAATTGAAAGGTCAATTTTTGCATTAAGAATTATCCTCCACCTTGGGGACCCGTCATGCTAGAACACCACCCATGTCGTCAACCACCTCAACTGCACCCATCAACACCTTAGGTCCTTCCTATTTAGCCCTAATCACATAAGTTTCATCCATGCTGTCTTCTCCAATAAGAATATTATTTTCCATGGATATACTTGATTTTTTATA
>CAIGRB010066491.1:0-23811 GCA_903798255.1 Fraxinus quadrangulata
GTTCATTTTTTGAGGTCAACAACCTGTATTATAAGCATTCTTAGCTACCATTTTGGTCTTTGCGCGGAGCTGCAATCTCTTGTCTTGAAATTTTGGTTGGTAATTTTGTAGGCCAAAGATAGAGACAAGGTTGGGGTTTTGTGACTTGAAAATTTTAATTACTATTTTTTAGCCAAGCCAGTGTGGAAATTTATGATAGAATTAAACTTCGTAGTGGCTCAATTTCTAAAAGATCAATACTTCATGAATTGTAGCTTCTTGCTAAAGGAGTTAAGAGAAGAGAAATATTATGACTTATATTACAATGGTTACATTACAGTATATATAGTTACAATTGTAATCGTATCTAGGTAAGTCAAAAGCTGAATAATAGAAAACAAAGAATTAGGGACTCATTTACATGCAAAGGAAATGGAGTAATTAACTATGCACAAGAAGGGAAAATCATACCTTCAAGGATTTATTTTATCATGGCACTGTAAGATGGAGCTCCATGAGGAGATTCCAATCTTATCTTCAAGATAAGAAAATGAGCTCGTGAAAGTGATCTGGTGAGGTATCCGCTAACTGATCCGTAGAAGAGACGTGATCAACCAAAGAATACAACTTCGAACATGTCACGAATGAGATGATAATCTAAAGCCATATGTTTCATGCGAGAGTGAAAAACTAGATTGGAACATAAATTCTTAGCACTGACATTATCACAATAGATTGCAGGTTGATGTGGAAGAAAAACACTTAGTTGTTGATGTGGAAGAAAAACACTTAGTTCATTAAGAATAAATAGTTCATTGAAAATAAAGCATATCCAGATGAGTTAAACTACATTAGTTACAACATAGTGATAGTTGGCTTCGGTAGACGAGTGAGCCACAATTCATTGCTTTTTAGAGATCCAAGAGATAGGATTGCGATCAAGGTAAACGAGATAAATAATAATGGAGGCGAAATCATCTTTATTGCCCGCCCAATCTACATCGAAAATTGCATGGAGAGATAAGGATGTATGACGATATAGCACAATACCATGATACATGGTCCCACAAAAAATAGTGTAGTAGTCGCTTAACAGCACTCCAGAAAAAAAAAACTGCAAGAAAGTTGTGAAAGCCACCAAACCTGTTTGGATACGAAACAATCAGCATCTTGTCACTTCCAAATTTTACGTGGAGAGAAGTTGGATCAAAGCTAGGTCATGGACTAGTGGTCACTGTGGTGTTATGATGTGTTGCTTCTAGTGTCGGAGGTTGCCTTGATTGTCAATTACTTTCCACACCAGGTTCCATGAGATGCAGTGGCTGCCTCTATGGTGGCTAATAGAGGACAAGTTATGCCCTTATGAAAAATCCATCCTCAGATTGAATTTCCTTTTTTATTTGAACATTTCATCAAGCATCATGTAAATGAAGCAGCCTTCTGAATTCTCGAAAGGATGGGTAACTCGACAAACCTTTTTTGCAAGAAGAATATGGATGGCTCCATTTTATCTCTTTACGTGGAGTAATATGGCCATCAATGTCGATAGCCCAAGAATAGCTAACCAAGAGGGGGTAAATTACTTTTTAAAACTTTTTCAAAAAATTAATTTCCAATAAAGTACGTAATAACTAGATAGATTAATTTAAATAATAAGCATGAAAATGAAAGCAATAAGAAAATATGGATAGATAATGCAACGATATAATTATGGAGATTCGATCTAACGTAATGATCTACGTCCTACGTTATCAATCTCTCCGGTACGAGAAAGGCCAATTCACTATGATGATCTACGTCCTCCGTTTTCAAGATATTCTTATGGAGAAGAGTGTAACGACCCGACCTTACATCGGAACCGTCATCATATCATATGTACTGTCCACTTTGGGAGAGCCTAGACCCATCTTACCCCTCACGTTACAAAGAGTGTCGTTGTATTATTGTTGAAGTTGGATCAACTGTGCATGACAAAGAGCTTGAACAACAAGCTGCACTTGAAACAGCGCTTGTATTCTCAACAAGATGTCTGAAGGTATGTCATTGGATGATCACTAACTATGTTCAAAGTTATCATGGCTGATTTGGAGACATTGGAGGTTAAGTATAAAGATGAGGATTTGGCTTTGATGTTGTTATGTTCACTGCTACCATCATATGTGACTTTTAGGGATACTATTCTCTATAGTCGGGATACTCTTACTGTAGAAGAGGTCTGTGATGCCTTACTATCCAAGGAGAAGATACGGCATCTTGTTAGAGGATCTGAAAATCATACTGAAGGCTTGGTTGTGCATAGGAAAAATCAAGATAGTAATCTTGGCAGAAATATGAGGGACAGATCGAAGTCTAGACAAGTTGAGAAGACATGTCACTACTGTAAGAAGAAATGGCATATTAGAGCTTATTACTTTACCTTAAAAAACAGAAATAAAGTTGCTGGTGCTATAGAGAAAGTGAAGCAACCTATTAATACAGTGGAGGCTGATATTGTGGAGGATAAGCAAAGTGGTGTAGAGCTTCTTGTGATTTCTGATGGAGATACTAAATCTAGTGATAAATGAGTTCTTGACTAAGCTTGTACTTTTCATATGTTTCCTAAAAAGGATTGGTTTTCTACATATGAAAGAGTTTCGAGAGGTGCTGTGATTATGGAAAACAACGTACCTTGCAAAATTGCTAGAGTTGGTATAGTTAGAATTAGAATGTTCGATGGGGTTGTCAAAACACTTATAGATGTAAAACATGTTCCAGAACTGAAGCAGAATCTCATATCTTTGAGTCTATTTAACTTAAAGAACTACAGATACATTGGTGAAGGTGGAGTTTTGAAGGTGAGAAAGGGAACTCTTGTTGTCATGAAGGGACATAAAAACTCTACACAGCTATACATTTGCACGATTCCACGATAATTGGGGATGCAGTAGTTTCTACTTCTTCTTTGACATATGATGAAATTACAAAAATTTGGCATATGAGTGAGAATAAGATGGTGGAGTTGAGTAAAAGGGGACTTCTTGATTAGCAGAAGACCAGCAAAATAGAGTATTGTGAACATTATGCCTTTGGGAAATAGAAGAGAGTTAGATTTACTAAAGGAAGACACAACATAAAGGGAACACTTGAATATATCCATTCAGATCTTTGAGAACCAGCCAATGTACCATCTAAAGGTGGCTATTATTACTTGATGATAGTAATTGATGACTTCTCTAGGAAAGTTTGGGTATTCTTCTTGAAGCAGAAGAGTGATGTGTTTGGGACCTTCAAGGAGTGGAAAACATTGGTAGAGAAGCAGACCGAAAAGCAAGTGAAATGACTGCTCACTGATAATGGATTAGAGTTTTGTTTAGCTGAATTCAATAGCTTTTGTAGGGCTGAAGGCATCTTGAGATACTTGACAATGCCTGGAACTCAACAGAATGGTGTGGCAGAACGGATAAACAGAACCTTGATGGAAAAAGTTAGTTGTATGCTTTCAAGTTCTGGGTTGCCTAAGACTTTTTGGGCTGAATCTGCTACTACAACTTATCTTCTGATTAATCGCTAACCTCAGTTGCCATTGATAAAAGACACTAGAAGAGGTATGGTCTGGTAAACCTTCTTGTTATTCTGATTTGAAAATTTTTTGGTGTCCGGCTTATGCTCATTTAAGTAATGGGAAGTTGGAACCTAGGTATAGAAAGCGCATTTTTCTTGGGTATAAATCATGTGTAAATGAGTATAAGTTGTGGTGTCTAGGGACTAGAAAGGTAGTTGTTAGTAGGAATGTGGTATTTGATAAACTTGCTATAGTTCGTGGTTCATCTCTTGGAGATTCTGATAAAACTGAAGAGCACAATTATCCAACTCTAGTGGAGTTGAAAATTAGTTTAGAGAATCAATCGGAGGTTGAAGAATAGTCTATTACAGATGAGTCTAGTTCGAGATTAACAGAGTAATATCCTGCCTACTTTACCTACACCACCAGCACCACAATATTCAATAGCTAAGGACAGACCTCGCAGATAGATTAGACATCTACAGAAGTATGGAGAAGCAGATTTGGTAGCTTATGCATTGAATGTGGCTGAAGACATTAATTACACTGAGGAGCCTGCTACATATTCAGAGGCAGTCAGTTGTAGTGATTCTAGCAGATGGATGATTGTTATGCAGGAGGAGATGGAGTCATTGAGCAAAAATAACACTTGAGACTTGGTGAAATTACCTAAAGATAAAAGGATGGTTCGTTGCAAATAGGTGTTCGAAAGAAAGGAAGGCACATCAGGGATTGAAGATGCTAGTTACATAGCTATATTGGTGGTAAAAGGCTACAGTCAGATTCAGGGTGTTTATTTTATAGATATGTTCTCACCAGTTGTGAAGTATAGTTCTATTCAAGTTTTACTTGGAGTGATGGCTAAGAATGATTTGGAGCTTGAGCAAATGGATGTCAAGCTAGCATTCTTACATGGAGAACTTGAGGAGAGCATCTACATGCAACAACTAGAGGGATTCATAGCTTCTATGTGCTTATTGAAGAAATCCTTGTATTAATTAAAGCAGTCACCAAGGTAGTGGTATAAAATGTTTGATTCATTCATAACTACTCACGATTTTGATAGATGTAATTATGATAGTTGTGTGTACTTCAGAAAGGAAAGTGGTGGATCATCTACATATTTGTTATTATATGTTGATGATATGCTCATAGCAGCCAAGGATAAAGCAGAGGTCAAAAAAATAAAATTACAACTCAGCAAGGAGTTTGACATGAAGGATTTGGGTGCAGCGAAAAAGATTCTTAGAATGGAGATCTTGAGGGATAGAAAGTCTAGTAGATTGTACTTGAATCAGAAGAGGTATATTGAAAAGGTGTTTAAAAGATTCAATATGGTGAAAGTTAAGGCTGTCAGTACTCATTTGGTTGCCCACTTCAAATTGTCATCTAACTTTTGTCCATAGTCAGATGAAGACATTGATTATGTCTCAAGTTCCTTATTCCAGTGCAGTTGGTTCGCTCATGTATACTATGGTTTGTACAAGACTTGATTTGGCAAAGGCAGTTAGTGCAGTTAGTAGATACATGGCTAATCCTGGCAAGGACCATTGGAAAGCAGTATACTTGAGGGGCTCTTCAAATGTTTGTTTGCATTTTGGTATAAATTCAGATGGAGTCATAGGTTATGTGAATTTAGATTATGTAGGAGATCTTGATAAAATGAGATCACTTACATGGTATGTATTTACGGTTGGAGGCTGTGGTATCAGTTGGAAAGCTACTTTGCAAAAATATTGTGGCATTATCTACAATAGAAGTAGAATACATGGCTATTAAAGATGCATGTAAGGATGCTATGTTGCTGAAAGGATTGATTGGTGAAATCAGTGAAGACTTGCAAATTTCTACAGTTTTCTATGATAGTTAGAGTGCAATTTTCTTGACTTAGGATCAAATGTTTCACGAGAGGATTAAGCACATTGATGTGAGATATCACTTTGTGTGTGATATAATTGCTCGTGGTGATATTGTAGTGAGCAAAGTTGATACCAAGGATAATCCTGCTGATATGATGACAAAACCACTTCCTATTTCTAAGTTTGAGCATTGCTTGAACTTAGTTGGTGTTTGTCATTAATTTAGTCCACTAGGTTGGTTTGGAAGAGGAGAAATAGAGTTTACTTGAAGATATGTTTTAATTCCTTGTGACGAAATTTGGCTCAAGATAGAGATTTGTTGTGGTGTGATCCAAATTCCATGTGATTTGGTATTTGGTTGATTGGAGAAAGTCTATGACATTTGGGTTTGTAGAGTTCTAAGTTGTGAATATCAAATATTAATGACAATTAGGAGTTTGACTTGAATGAGGACTCTTGGATGGCTAAAGGTATGTTTTGGAATGTCAAACCTGATAGAAGGGCGCCATAGCACCAAAGGAAGAAAAAAAGGGTAGAAGTCCTGGCACCGCGATGCCATGCCCCCTGTTGGGGAAAACAAGGCGCGGGCTACGACACCCTAATTACGTAATGTTTTCGCGATCTTCCCATTTTTCAGATTTTTGGATTCCTTCTCCATCTTGGACTCCAATAAGAAGTTTTATATATATGGTCACATTGTATCTCCATAATGTAACATTCATATATTATTATTTTACATCTTCAACAACATATTGAGAGATTGAGAGTTTAGATTTCAATTGAAATTATTGAAATCTTGATATTGTAAAGACAAAACTATTGATTACGGTGGATTGTTTTCCACTGTCTATGGTTTTTTCCCGAATTGGATTTCGACGTAAATTCTTGTGCTCTTGTTTGCTTCTTCATTATTTCATTATTGTCATTACCTTGCGATCCGTTTCATAACAAAATGAAATTGTTTTGTCACAGACATAACAACGTCAATGATGGACTTGTAATCATCATCAAGAACATCAAGGATTTTCTAGATGAGATCCCCGTGATCCATAGGTTTTCCTATGGCGACAAGTTCATCAACACGAGTTAAAATAAACTGCATATAATCAAAAATTGTTTGAGTACCCTTGGTGTTGTTTCTTGATATGCTTTTGGCAAGAACTTGCAAGGCATCATGGGAGGCCTGTGAGTGAGAAATGAGAGGAATGAGTGAGGAAACCAACAAGAGTACCAAAGATCAGTTAGTCTTGATGGAGCCATGTTTGATATTCTGGATTGGGAGTAGTGATATTATTTGTAATAATTGTAGTTGCAGAAGTAGTGTGAGAGTCCTCAATAAACTTGTATAACTCATAGCCAATTAGAATTGCTTCCATCTTAAGTTTCTAAAAGAGATAATTGGTATAGGCGAGTTTGACAGAATTGTTGATGTTGATAATGGTAAGAGGTTTGGTGGGTTCCTGGGCAATGGGAATTGTAGGTTGATTATTTTCATTGGTCATAGTTGGAAGTGTGATGAAGATGTGAAGAATAGGAAAAAAAGGGATAAAGTATATGTTACAGTTCCAGGAAGGACTACAGCTCTGATACCATAAAGGAGTTAAGAGAAGAGAAATATTATAGCTTATATTACAATGGTTACATCATAGTATCTATAGGTACAGTAGTAATCATATTCTAGGTAAGTCAGAAGCTGAATAATAGAAAACAAGGAATTATGGACTAGTTTACATACATAAGGAAAGCAGTAATTGACTATGCAAATGAATGAGACTAATTGATTATGCACTAGAAGTGAAACTCACAACTTTCAATATTAAAAGGTCAACCTTATTATGAGAGGTTGTCCAAATCCTTATAAGTTGGTCTATAATTTTATCTTTATTCGATGTGAGATTTCATCCCTTAACATGTTTGAAACAAATGGTAGCTCGTTTGGATAAATCTATCCATGTGCATTTTGTTTGGACAAACCAATTTTGAAGTCCACATACTCATTTTTTTGAGTTTTAATCGGATCAAATGGGTCGTTAGAACTCAATAGACTCTAATACCATAGTAAGACTTAAGGTTCCATCTTAAAATGTCAGCCTTATTAAAAAAAAAGTAGCCCAAATCATTAAAAGTTGGTCTATATTTTCATATTTATTTGATGTGAAATTTTATTCCTTATCACTTAGATGAAACTTGCAAATCATTTTGTTGATTTCTATAGAGAAGTATAATCTGGGTACGGTAGATTTTCAAGAATAGGTTTTGATGGCGAGTGGACGATTGGCAGAAGATTTGCATTTTTTTGACCCACCGATACAATGGCCTTGGACTATCAAACGAATATTGCCTGGAGTGTCAAATGTGTTAGTGATCATTTCATCTCGCCTGGCATATTGGATTTTGATAAATTGATTCCACTCTCCTCCCCATAGACCGCAGGTCCATTTTAGTGATACCAATCGGCTCATTTCATTCAGCAAACAATATCATATGCCATTTTGAGAGCAATATACAGTACTCAGTTCGGTCAGATTACAGAGTGGAATTACAGCTGTAAATAAGAGCCACCACTTCTAATATTATTGATCTCCATAGATGGTGAAGGAACTATGGGCATTGAAGATTTCGACAAAGATCCGCACATTTGTATGGCAGCTATTCCATGAGGTGAAGTTTCTGTAGAGACACAACAAATGAAAAAAGATTCTGATGGACTTTGGAAGACAAATAGGAGGAAAAATGATCAATTCATTTACAAAAAGATGGAGATACATGACAGCTACATAAATACTAACTTAAGTACATTTCAAAAACATTTTCTATCAACTATTCTACCAACTTCCACTCCTACCATACTTGCCTACAAACTGATGGACATATATAATTCTAACTTGCTCAAGTGTCACACGGTTCATCACTCCTCCTTGACACTTTTGTTGGAATATCAAGACATTCTCTTAATGTTTCAAACATTTCCTTAGGCAATGCTTTGGTAAAAATATCAGCAACTTGTTCTTCAGAACTGCAGTGCTTCAATTCTATTTCCTTCATTTCTTGAGCTTCTCTAATGAAGTAGTACTTGATATTTATGTGTTTAGTCTTCCCATGGAACACTAGATTTTTCACAATTGCTACAGCTGATTGATTGTCACAAAGAATGGTAGTTGTTTCAGTTTATTGGTGCCTCAGATCCTTCAGAATGTTCCTTAACCATATTGCTTGATTGGTTGCCTCTGTTGTTGCTATATACTCTGCTTCAGCAGTGGATTGTGCCACTATTTTTTGTTTGTTTGAATTTCAGCAAACAAGACTTGGACTAGCATAGAAAGCATAGCATGAAGTACTATTCAGGTCATCAACAGATCCGACCCAATCACTATCAGTGAAACCAGTTAAAAACAGAGTTTTTGACTTCTTAAAGTTGATCCCAAACTCCTCTGTTCCTCTTATGTATCTCAACACCCTTTTGGCAGCTTGGAAGTGAATTTCACTATGTTCTTGCCTGTATCTTGGCAACATATTCACAGCAAACATCAGATCTGGTCTGGTGGTAGTTAAGTAGAGCAAATAGCCAATTAAACTTCTGTAAGCCTTCTCATCAATTTTCTTTGCTCCATCCTCCTTTTTTAATTTTAAGTTCTGAACTAAATGAGTGTTAACTGATTTGCAATTCTCCATATTAAACTTCCTTAATACCTCTTTAGCATATCTCTTTTTGCAAACAAAAATTCCATCCTTTGATTGATCAATCTCCATTCCAAAAAAATACTTCATTTCACCCAAATCTGTCATCTCAAATACCTTCTTCATTTCATCTTTCACCACTTCAATTAAGGTTGCATTACTCCCTGTAATTAGGAGATCATCAACATACAAAGAAATAAAGATCAAATACTCATCCGCTTGTTTGATGTAAAGTGTTTGCTCATTGATGCTTTTACTGAAACTAAGACTGCTCAAGTGCTTGTCTATCCTGGTGTACCAACTTCTTGTTGCCTGTTTTAAACGTATAAGGCTTTCCTCAATAGGTACACCTTATCCTCTTCTCCACCTATGATAAAGCCTTCAGGTTGCTCAATGAAAATTTCTTCATTCGGGTGCCCATTCAGAAAGGCAAACTTCACATCTAACTTATATATTCTCCATTCTGGTTGAGCAACAATAGCAAACAACAATCTTATTGTTTCAAATTTGGCCACTGGAGCAAAGGTATCAGTAAAATTGACTCCATATTGTTGAGCATATCCTTTTACAACTAGCTTAGCCTTGAACTTGTTGACATAACCATCAGCATTCATTTTGGTCCTAAACATCCATTTTACTCCAATGACATTCTTGTTTTTTGGTATATCAACTAGCATCCAAGTTTCATTCTTTTCAATCACCATGATCTCCTTCTTCATTGCATCTAACCAATCTTTAGAATGAGCTACTTCATTATAGGTTGCAAACTCTAGAATTGTAGAATTGCATGTGGCATAAATATCCTGAAGTGATCTAGTTCTTATCACTTCGTTTTCTGAATTTGATTCACCCTCAGGTTCAGCTTCATCTCCCACTTCTTCTTCATCATTACTAGCATCTTCAGTTTGAGAAATCAATCTTAGAAGCTCAGATTTATTCACAACATTTGACTCCCAGTTCTATGAAGAGCTTTCATCAACCTTGACATCTCTGCTGGAAACAACTTTGTTGGTTTGAGGATTATAAACTCTATAACCCTTAGCATTTTCACAATAACCAACTAAAACTTCTGCTTCAGCTTTCTGACTTAACTTGTCTCTCTTCACTTCAGGTATATGCATATAACACACACTTCCAAACACTTTCAGATGTGAAACATTTGGCTTAACTCCATACTAAGCCTCATAGGAAGTTAACTTGTCCAAAGCTTTAGTAGGCAGCCTGTTGAGTAGGTAAATTGAAGTGTTCACTACCTCAGCCCAAAAAACCTTTGCCACATTCTTTTCCAGCATTAAGTATCTTGCCATTTCCATTACTGTTATATTCTTTCTCTTACAGACCTCATTTTGCTGAGGTGAGTAAGGAATTGTTAACTGATGTTTATTCCCTACTTCCTCACAATATTTGTCAAACTGATTACTTGTATATTTAGCCACATTATCAGTTCTTATAGCCTTTATCTTGTAGTCACTTTCATTCTCCTCTAGATTCTTAAACTTCTGAAATATTGCAGGCACTTCAAACTTCATATTAAGGAAATAAACCCAGTACATTCTAGTTAAATCATCAATAAAGAGAACAAAGTATTTGCTGCCATTCAAAGTTGAAGTTCTCATTGGGCCACAGACATCAGAATGGACCAATTGAAGCTTGCTTTGTGCTCTTCTAGACTGGTTTTTAGGGAAAGGTAGCCTAGTTTGTTTTCCCATTCGACAGATATCACAAACACAAGCATCATCACTCACCTTTGGCATATTTTTCACTAACTCTAGTTCATTCAAATTTTTGAGTGAAGTATAATTGGCATGCCCAAAACGTTTATGCCACAATGCAGACTCAACCATAGTACTAGCAAAGGCATGTGACTTAACATTCTTCCATTCCAAAGGAAAACTCCTATGCCTCATTTCTACAGTCATCAATTCCAGATTATTTTGATCCAAAATTGTACAACAACTATCCTTAAATATTAAGGTATAATTTTTCTCAATCAATTGACCAACACTAACCCAATTTTTTTCAATGTTTGGAACATACAAAACATCAAAAATAAATGTAATACATGTTGGTGTCTGAACTGAAACCTTGCCAATTCCTTTCACCTCAACATACTCCCCATTTCCTACTTTCACTTTTGATCTGTAAACATCATTTAGCTCCACAAAGATATCTAAGTTTGAAATCATATGATGAGTGCAACCACTATCAAGTAACCAAGTTTCAACCCTACTGGAATCTGTGCAATTTATAGATGAAAACGGATGCTCTTCAGACTGATCTTCTACAACTTTGGCCTGCTGCAACTCCTTCTTCTCCTTTTAGTTCTTACAGACGTTTTCAACATGTCCAAATTGCTTGCAAGACCTGCATTGCACACAAGTCTGAACCAACACCATTTGGGTGAATGGCCTTTCCTTTTGCAATGAGGACATGGATGATACTTAGTTTTCTTTCTAGAGCCTTTAGTTCCTACTTCCTTCTTCTCGTTTTGAGCTTTCCTTCCACCAAAACTGGCTTGAGCTTTCTGTTTTCCTTTTGCAAACAGAGCTCCTTCAACTTGCTCTTCTTACCTGAACAATCTCCTTTGTTATGTAGCATAAAGGGCATCACAAGTTCAGCCAAAGAGATGCTAGCCAAGTCCCTTGAATCTTCAAGTGAAGAAATCTTAGATTCAAACTTCTCTAGCAGACCGATTAACATCTTTTCCACAACTCTGTTGTCTGGTGAATCATCTCCAAGCAATCTGATCTAGTTTACCACTTTCATTAACCTGTCAGCAAAGTCTTTTACCACCTCAGTTTCCTTCATTTTCAAGGTCTCAAACTCCTTTCTCAAGTTAAGCACTTGCATCTATCTAGTTTTCTCACTTCCTTGGAATTCCTCCTTGAGTCTATCTCAAGCTTCTTTTGCCATTTCACAAGTTATTATCCTTGTGAAAATAGCATCTGAATCAAACTGAATGCAGGAGAGTGCGTTGAACTTCTTAGCAACATCTTCACCATGTTGTTTGATTTGAGCAACTGTGGAGTTAGCTCTCAATGGTAAAGGTTCAATACCTATCTCAGTTATCTCCAAAAGGTCATAAGCTTTGAGATAGGCCTTCATCTTTGTAGCCCAAAAATTGTAATTTTCTCCATTGAAGGTCGAGGGTACACTCTCACCCACATGTTTAGCTAGTGAAGGTTCCTTACTAGTTTTCTCTCAGAATTGCTCAGAATGAAAGAAAAAATAAGGAGCTGAACTTACCAGATTTGCAAAGAGCTTATTGGGTTTTACACAACTTCACTTACCGGATTTGCAAAGAGCTTATCGAGTTTTACACAACTTACCGAATTTGCACACACTTACCAGTTTTTGAAGTTACCGGATTTGTACAATGCTTACCTGTTTTGCATACAATTTACCGTATTTGCTATGAGCTTACTGGTTTTGATCTCCCTTACCGGTTTATGGAAAAACACCTTATTTTTGCATTTTTTTCAACTCTTTTTCGTCTCTTCAAAGATCATCAAAAGCTCTGATACCACTCATGGACTTTGGAAGACAAAGAGGAAAAATGATCAATTTATCCACAAAAGATGGAGATACATGACAGCTATATATATACTAACTTAAGTACATTTCAAAAATATTTTCTATCAACTATTCTACCAACTTCCACTCCTACCATACATGACTGTAAACTGATGAACAGATATAATACTAACTTGCTCAAGTTACACTTCATGTCATAGACTACACTTGAGTACAAAAAAAATAGAATAAGTTAAACAAAAGTAATCCACAAGTAACAACAAAAGTGTCATACGGTTCATCAGATTTGAGCTCAATTTGTCCTTTTTGCTTCAATAATGAAAAAGCTTTACTCATATCTTCATAAAATGTGAACATATTGAATTCATGTAGCATCAGGTACTGTTATGTGTATGTATCCAACCCTGCTCATGAAGAAATATCTGAATTTGTTACTACATACGTTAAGCATCTTGTGCAGGCCTAACTTCAAAAAAAGGTGTGTCTTTCTCTGGAATTTATGGATGATCGCAACAACATTATCCATGAAAATAAGAGATGATGACTTGATGATACGATCTGGCAGAATTCCATAAATAACATATCTTTTTCCTTGCTGGAGTGGGAAAGTCAACAGCTCCGGCTAATTCAAAGTGGGGTCTTCCACGAGCGGGAAGCTTGAAGCTCAATACGGACATGTTGTTTAAGATGGGGGAAGGATGGATATAACTTTGGCAGGGTGATCAGGAACGCTACAGGGTTGGTCCTTAATTGATGGGCTACCAAGCATAAGGAATTTCTCAGTTATGAACGGGGAGCTAGTGCTGAGAGAAAGATCGAAAAGTCATATTCTGGGCAGTGGGAGTTTCAGAGGTGGAGTCTAAACTCCATGGAACTGCTGGAAATCAATTCTCCAAAGATGTTCTCAACCTCTACTCCATTTGTTACTAATATCATCCTACTTGATTCAGTCGGGTGCGATTCTTGCCACTTCATTCCTCAAGCGGGAAATGAAGTAGCCGTTGAGAATCATAAACCTTGATTCCATTCCACCAAGAGCAATCAATTCGAAAAAGGAAAAATAAATACTTAAGAATATACAAGATTTATTGAGATTCGCTTCAAAGTGAGACTATATCATCTCCGGCCGTTTTAATGTTCCACTATGATAAAAAAAGGTTTTACAAGAAAAAACCGCACTCCTATCTTTTCTAGCCTCTTTTTCCCTCTTTTTGATGATAATAACAAAGCCTAAGGATGACTCCCTATTTATAAGATAAATTAGGGCAAAACTGAATTATATTAGGATACAAAATTGTAAACAAGTCTTAGATTAAATTTTGGTCTGGGGCCGAACCCAAGAAAGGGGGCCTCGTGCCTCCCTTCCAACCCCCATGGCAACCGAGGTCGATCCGTGATCGGCTCTGCGAAGTGACAATAATTAGAATCGATAATAATTAGGTTTCACACTTCAACGGTAGCCCACACATTGGCACGTACTTTTTACTACTTCAAGTTGCGAAATTTCATGGATGGATAGCTACTCGCATTTTATTTATACTGTTGTAAGAGATGATTTTTCTTGATTTAGGAAGTCTCTTCAAAACAAGTATTCATTTACAATATCTTATCTTGTTTGAACTAAACCTATCTCCACCATCTGCATTATGTTTTATGATTGCTAGGAAAATTACATTTGTTTTATTAGTATTACTTTTTATTAATAAGTTACTAATCAGTTGTAATACCTTCCACCTAGTACTATCCTTTTATTTTAGAAGACATCCAATATGGAAACATAATCAATTGGGCTTCCAAAACAATATTAAGATATTATATCAGTTATCTTCATAAAGCATAAGTCACATTATCATCACAACATAGAAAAATTCTAGCCATTATTTAATTCTTAAGCATGCAACAGCATCTACTCAGTGATTATTTCTGATAAGCCTCCTGTGATTGTATATCCATACTGTACATTCTTGACACAGCATTCCTCCTTTAAACATTGGCTTTCAGTAATTATGTAATCATCTGATCCCAACGACTTTAAAGCACTCTTACAAGTTACAGCACTACTTTTACGATATTCATTGTGTTTCTCTTCGTGTATCCCACCATCTTCTATGTAAATGTTGGTAACTGGAGCCGAGTTTGCACATTTTCTTTCCTCGCTGCAACATAAATGTTCTAATTGATTGTGCATGCCCTGTGATTCCAAATGTTGTGAGACTTTATCACAGCACTGATGATCTATGACTTCTTCCTCATTAAGCAAATTACAAAGCAATTCCTCGTTTTCAACAAAGTTGAAGCGTTTCCTGTGCCCACAAGACCTTGAGCTTAAATCAGTTGATCTACATCTTGGGACGCACTTCTTGGAAGAGCATGTTTGAGCCCCACACTTGTTTTGTGATTCAACGTTAGAACAACTTTTATTAGTACAAGAGGAACAGTCATTTGTATCCATGAATGTTTTCCCCTGTCTTGGCTTTCCTAGTAGCAGCATACTATTGAAGATAACTAACAAGCATGTCCCAACGTCTGTGAGCACTGCAGCCAACACTGATGGATGGCCTAAAATGGCCAATACTAATATGGCAGCCTTGGGTGTAATTGCTATTACCGCATTCTGAATGACTTTCCTTAGGACTTCTCTGGAAATATGCGCAGCTTGTGGTATCCTGGAAATGTCATTGGACATGAGAACTACGTGTCCTACTTCTGTTGCAAGCGCTGAGCCTGAAACGCCCATTGAGATACCTATATTTGCCGTAGCTAATGCAGGAGCATCGTTCACGCCATCACCAATCATGGCTGTTGGACCCTCATTCTGGAGCTCTTTTATAATCCTTCCCTTGTCTTCAGGTAGGAGTTCTGCATGAATAACATCTAAAACACCCCCTAACTAGAGAAAAATGTTTTTAATTAGTCCATTTGTTCATCAGCATAAATAATTCACTACTTTGAGGAACTTTTAGCTAGATAACTTCTAACTAATCTACTTTAAGCCAGATATCTTCTGCCTAACCTTATAAAAGCGCTAGTGCGGTCTCTTTTATTTAACAATGATGTGGTAAGCTTAGAATTCAGCTATTCCGCCTATACTTATTAAAGGAACATAACATCTTCTTGATGCTTATTATTAAATGTCTCATATTTCTCGAAACAGTAAATCAATTGATGGGATTTGGCAGGAGATTGATATTTAAATATTTCTAGTAAGAATGTTTTCATTTGAACCCATAACATGTGCCACAACAAACAAGAACTTATAGAACTTGATCATGTGTAAAGGAGTCCTTGCCTGATCTTGTGCATGCTTGGCAGCTGCATAGGAATCGCCAGTGAGCATAACAGTTTTAATGCCCATCAACTTTAGCTCATTTAAGGCTTCCTTTGATCCTGTTCTGCATATATCAGAGAGACTGAAGATGCCAGCAGGAGACGATCCCAAGTATATGTAACCAACAGACTTTCCTTCTCTACTACCACCTTGTAACATCGGAACTGGACGCAAAAAACGAATGAAGATTAGTGTTCAATAAGCAGAGTGTTTACAACTCATCTTAGTTTCTTATCTAAATATTCAACAATTGTTTTACTAGTTTATTCTGTTAAATACATAACTTACAAATGCTGCATTTTTTATTACTAATTTCAAGACAAAGTTCGAAGAGATGGAAGTTCAGTTTTTCACCTGCGGTACACCCTGCTCGTGAAGAAATTTTCCAATTTCCAACAAAAATCTCATTGCCTTCAACTTTTCCAAAAATCCCTTCTCCAGGAAAGCTTTCAAATTTCTCCACTTTGTCAGGTTTTGGCTCTATTGAATGTGCTCTTGCAAAGTCAACCAGAGCAGTTGCCATTGGATGGCTCGATTTGCTCTCAATGCTTGAAACCCTGTTAATTTTCAATGGAGATGTTCAACTTCCATTTCTGAAGCTTCTTGTCTACACTAGGGAACACGGACATACTATTAAACTTGAAATTTCCTATTTTAGCATTCACCAGTTGAAGTTATTTATTACAGAATAAAAATGCATCTTTCCACCTGTCTTATGTGACTAAAAATGGGTTTGCCAACATTTCCATACAAAGTACTTAAAAGTAAAATGTAGCTAGTACCAGTAAAGAAGTGTGTTCAAGCTAACATCATCCAAGAGAGATTTGAAATCTGTCACCACAAACTCTCCTCTTGTTATGGTCCCGGTTTTGTCAAATCCCATGATCTTTATTTTTGAAAGAGCTTCAAGATGTTCCTCTCCTTTAAACAGAAGGCCTAGGTTTGCAGCTTTCGACAGTCCACATAACATGGCAACTGGTGTAGAGAGAACAAGAGCACATGGACATCCACTCACCAAAACAACGAGAGCCAAGCGGTACCATTCTGTCTTGTTGTGAATTCTAGATGCAACAGGAACTAATGCCAAAGTCGCAGAAATAGCAACTATCACTGAAACAAGTAACAGTATAACTTGATAATATTTTAAACAGCATAATTGCAGAAGTTCCTGATATTCATGAATGAATTTTGAACATGGAAAAATATATTTAATATCATCAGGACATACATAGGCATTCAACATTTCATTTTACAAGCATATCAACTTCAGTAAAATAAATTGTTAACCTGGTGTGTAGTAATTGGCAAATTTGTCTATAAATCTTTGGGTTCTGGATTTGTTGTTTTGAGCCTCTTCTACAAGAGTTGCCATTTTAGCCACCACAGAATCTTGAGCGACAGATGTAGTTTTAATGCTTATGTAGCCTAAAAATGCCAAAATAAGAGCAATTATAAGTCAACAATCAACAGAACAATTTTAGTATGTTTCTTATTGGCACAGAACAAGTTTAGGTTCAAAGACTACCGTTGAGATTGATTGTGCTAGCCAAAACAATGGAATCTTTTTGTTTTGATACAGGAAATGATTCTCCCGTCAAAGTTTTCTCATCCACTTCACAATTGCCTTCCACAACAACTCCATCAATGGGGATAATTTCACCAGCCTTAACAGCAAGAATGGTGTTCAACTCGACTTCATCAACATTGATTTCTTCTCCAGTATCAGCAAGGACAGCTCTTAGAGGTACGGCATTGGCCAGTGATGACATGGCAGCAGTGGCCTGCAGGCATTGTTATGGAAAATCATTTCAGACTACAGGCTGCTAATCAAAGTGATATTAAAATCTAAAAATATTCATCGATGTGTAACATCCAAAGCTCATAGTCTTCATATTAAAGCTAGAAGAAAACACAGGGAGGAAGAAAGAAAAAGAGTCAAGATAAATTGAGATTTGCATACCTTGTGACTTGCCCTTGACTCTAGCCATTTTGCTATTGTAAACAAAAAAACAATTGTGCCAGCTTCCCAATAATCCTCGAGAGCGATTGATCCAGCAACTGTAAGATAATATATAAATATCAAGAAACTTGAAGTCAAATAGAACAAACTGTAATTGAACATGTACAAACATATGAAATGACATGCTCGTGTTCTATTTTTTATTATTTAACTATCTTTTATGTATTTCTTAAGAATATCTCAAAATTCATAGTCTTGCTGGAAAACATTTAACATCTACTAGGTGACTGGGTTTCAAGAAAATCCATAGCATTTCGTTTATTATACAGTTTCAGTTTTTGTCCCATCACTTTCTGGTTATTCTTGTTGCAAAACATTGGGTTATAGGTATGTGTGTATGTACATATATAGTTAGGCACCTGCAATGACAACAAGCATGTTGATATCAATTGTGAGATTGCATAACGCAGCAACAGCCCTTAACACAATTGGCCCGATTCCAACAGCAACTGCTCCAAGAGCTAACCATCCAAAGGGACTGTAAAAGTACTTAACAAATGATAGCAATAATAAGGCACCAGAAACCACTACATGAGGGCTTGGCCATTTGTTCTGGTAATTTTTCTCCCCGTGTGCTCTAATATTTGCCTCCAACCTCGCTTTGTTCAGAGCCTTAACTGCATACCGACAACACCAAACAAATACATATGATGGTAGCCGATTTTTAGTGGTGCAGCGGAGTCTCCAATTAATTACAATACAAATAAAAGGAAGAATCAAGAGATAAAAAAATTCAATTGTTAAAAGAAGAACAAATGAAAATGGATCAAATAGGCCTGGCTTATTCGCATTAGAGGTCCAGTTAAATTCAGGAAAAACCACCATAGGATTCTACAGTATTCACTACGCTCCAATGAAGCTGAGGCAGCACCACTTTAAATACCTTCTTCAGCCATAATATCATGTGTTCTAATAGTGCGCTCAGCAAAATTTTGTTCCTCCACTAAAGGAGAAAAGTTTACGCTTGTTCTATAGATACAAGGGTTGTGAGCACCCCTAAAATCCGTCAAGAGATTTTCACTGGTAGAAGTGTAGAGAAACTGTTGGAAAAACCTGTTAAGAATTGGAGTTCCATCTTAAAATGTCAACTTTATTAAGAGGAGTAGCTCAAACCTATATAAATTGGTCTATGTTTACATTTTTAATCGATGTGGGATTCTATCCCTTAACATGTCCCCCGCAAGATGGTGGCTCGTTTAAGCAGACCAATCTTGAAATTCGTATGCTCACTTTTGGAGTCTTAACCGGATCGAATTGCTCGTTAGAGTTTAATGGGCTCTGATACTATATTAAGATTTGAGGTTCATCTTAAAATGTCAACCTTATTAAGATGGGTAGTCCTTTATAAGTTGGTCTATATTTTCATCTTTATTCGATGTGCGATTCTATCCCTTGACAAAACCTGATCGTGGTCGCCCACATGGGGGTGAGCCCACCTGGACAACATCGAAAGGATTGGAGGCAGCATTTTGAACATAAAATTTAAACCCACAACTCTAATAACCTCATTTAACTCGCATACAACCTCCCATTCTTGTCTAGGACAAGAAGAGAGATAGGAAAATTCATTCGGAAATTCACACCAAAATAGGAAAATGCCTAAAACACATTTTTGACATGAAATCTAACAAACTTTGGCACTTGATTGTGGACAATAATTTCCTTCCATCGTGATTGAGATTGGTTTATACACTTATTGATGCCTAAAATAGCGATATGTGATGATTCTTTTAAGTAAATATAGCCTAATCTATTGTACATTTCGTTTATTAGGCAAAATTCAATGATTGGAGTCGAATTGAAAGAAAGAAGCGAAAAATGACGAAAATGGGCGAAATCCAAAGTTTGAGTACCAAATTGCAAATATTCAACAGTTGATTTGGACCACAATGCAATACTTCGAGGATTACTAGGAGACAATTGGATGTAATTAAAAATAAAAAAGGAATAGAATATGATCTAAATATTATCACAAATCAATTTTCAATCGCACAAGTTATATTCCTGATTTTTAGTCAAAAATTGAAACCCATTTTTGGTACAGTAAACATCTGAAATGGAAATATTCTATTTTGGCAAAGTTTTGTCCCTTTGAGTTAGCTTTTCAACGCACTTTAAATAACCTCAATCGGATATCGAGACAGAAAATTATGACTAAAATACTAACAACTGTGCAGAAACAAAAAACATGTGTGCGTGAAGGTAACTTTCCTTATTCGATGGAACTGTTTTGAAAACCAATTTAGACATTATTTTTAACCAATTTTCAACTGCTACATACACCTAATAGCATAATACACATTAGACACCTCTCATATACATCTCATATTATAATATTCCATCAATTTTCATCATAAAATATGGGTAAAATCATATATTGTGAGAAGATTTCAAAGACGAAGTTCAAAAACTCACCAATTGGAGATGAAACCTGGGATTTTGGGGAAAGAAGCGAAAAGTTATTGAAAATTTATCAAAATTATTTTGAATAAATTCAAGAATATCAAGACTCGTCTTCTTTGATTCATTGATTCACAATTATGAGTGATGTTGTATAGATTTAATATGATTTCTTGTAATTCCAATGTGCTAGACTGGTTTTATACATTGCTAGGATAAGATGAATCCTTAATATGATATTTTTAGTTTTTAATTAATTATTTTGACTTTAATTTGGTTTGATTTGTGGATGTTTATTATCGTTTTATCGTTCTTTTCAATTGTTTTATCACAAATTGAACTGTTAATGTATTTTATTGTTATCGAGAGATAATAGGGTTTAAACACGATATAATAAACAATATATGATTCGATAGAGGATAGAGATATACCTCAATGATTTATAAGATTTCAATATATGTTCTAACACTTGTTAATACATTTATCATGTTTTCATCTTTCGTTGATGGGGCACAGTCGCATGTCTTGGATTCATTGGAATTTACAAGCGCAACCACCCGTGCTCAGTTACAGATACATGGGAAGAAGAAACTGGAAGAAGATGAGTGTATTGGGGCAATTTTTTTTTTTTTTTTTAAGATTTTGGGTCTTTTCTTTTGTTGGGCTTTTTACTATAAAAAAATAACCCATTAGGAATTGTGTAGGAAAAACAATTTCAATAACCAATGGACTATATCAATTCTCACATTTTAAGAAAAGATAGAAGCCAAACCCTATATTCCATGTTCTACTTCCCAGCTCCCTTTTCTCCTATAGCCGTAGCCTTGACTCGCACCGTCACGTGGCACGCAGGTATAGCCCAACTATGCTCTTTGATAGACGGTGACTGTATATGTTCCTCTACTTCAATAGTTCAATTACTTGTTAGTTCTGTTGATGCCTTCCTGCTGGTTTATGCTTATTATATAAATGTTATGATACAGTAAAATTCGCAACTCGCGAGTATTGAATCCAGAGGCTTGTTTGAGAACTTGTCACCGACTTCAAGGTACGTTTTTGTCAGTAAATTTAAATAGTATGATCTTGATTTTAGAACTTGAAGTTGAAGTGATATTTTACGTGTATTGATCGTTTGATTGGAGATTTATATTTAACGAAAGAAGCACATATTAAAGGCCTTGCTGGTATATTAATTAATTAATTAAAGCTTGTAGAGCTCAAAAATTGTGCTATATCAATTCATCTACAAGTCTATCCTATTGATGAATCATTTACATTTCCAAGGGGATCATTTGGAAGGTTCAAGGCCAGAAGCTACCTCTCATGATGCGATATTTTTTCACTTATCTCTCTATTAATGTCTGCATTATCATTTGCTTGTTTGAAATTTTCATTCATGTGGATGATTGTTGAAATTTGGTTTAATAAGTTGAGAAAATGGTTAAGTAAAATTTTGAAAAGTTGATTTTATATCAAATTCGGTCAATTATTCAGATTTGATCCAATAGTCAAATTACGAAAGTAAATAGACTAACTTGTTCTACTCTTCGAGATTGTGATCATAGTATATTTGGATCTCGAAAACAATTCTGGATGAATGAGAAATTGTTATCCAAAATAGGAAGGAAAAATGGAATTTTCAGCATATGTGACCGTCGCTCGAATGCTAGCTCGGCGCCAAGCGAACACCAATCACTACTTCCCCTCACCTTCTATAAATTGGACCCCTTGGACGTTATTAAGTCATCCATTATCATTCTACATGATTCTTGCATCAAAAACTCTTACAAAATCAGTCCCTTTCTTGCATATAAAACCAATCTTGAGTAGAAAGAAATTCTATTTTCGGTTCACCTTGGCCTTGTAATTTGAAGTGTTTCTACTATAAGAAGTTTTCTGTTATATCTTGGGAGATGATTGCCGAACTTCATTAGCGTCGTTGCGGGAAATTCGTCTTGAAGACAGTGTTAAACACTTGCCTCGGATCTTTTTTCCCATTTATTTCATTGTTTTTTTTTATATATTTTGTTTCTACCATTCTCCTTTCGTTTAACAAAGTTTCTGCATTGTTAAACTTTTATCAAAAGTTTTATACAACTTCAAAACAATATACACTAATACCCATAAAAAAAAAACCAAAATTCATAAGATTCAAGGTAAACTCTTAAGGATATCTATTTGTCTGACTGTAGTCACTTGGCCATCATGGAGAAAAAAACTTGAATGTTAAAAAAAAGGAACTTAGAGCATCTCCAATAGACTCTCTATTTTTAAAGAGCATATTCTATCATTTGGAGAGCATCTATAAATTTAAAGAGTTAAAATTTTGAAGTACTCCAACAATCTCTTTATATTTAACATTTAATTTTACTACTCCAAAAAAATATTTATTATTTTTTGTTTATTTTTTATTTTAACTAGCTTTTCTTTATATTATTTTATTGTTATTCTACATTGAAAATTGAAATACTTTGAATGCATTTAATTATAGAGAGTGAGTTTGACTATCTTCTTGGAGCATGATTTTAAATGTTGACTTTTTAAAATAGAGAGTATCTCATATTTAAAGAGTCTCTTAGACTCTTAAGCATGTAATATCAACATAGCATGAAATCGTTTAGTTAACAACTCCCTTTTTATTTTATTTTTTTCAGTTATGCTCTTTCTCAAAACATGCTTCTCACTTCTTTTTTGCCCCTATTTGATCCCCCATTTTTAGAACTCATTTGTTATTAAACTCATATTTAACTACACCTATCAATAAACATACAACTTTTATCAACTTTTTAACAAAATTAACAACACATTTCTTCAACTATTATAAAATCTACTAAAATTGATTTTTAGCTAAACCCAACTCTGGTCTTTCATTAAAATCAAACTCAGCTCGGTCCCTAATATTTTTCAATGCATACATCATATTTTGTATATTATTTTCATTTTCTGAAAATCATTTGTTTGATAATATGACTGCTTAAAGATTCTCATCTAAAAAATCAGTTGATAAAAGGAGCTACGATCTTGATCATTATCATTATTGTTATGGGTATTAACTGGCCATTTAATAATTTTCTTCAACAATAGGTGATTTCATCACCGTATAATTTTTATTATCTTGACATCCATCAAATTTTTAATGTGTAGACGAGAAATGGCTTCGAATAATCTATTGATAACTTTATCTTCACTAATGTTTGGGTTCAGAATCAATATCTCTGTAGAATCTTGAAAAGTCGAAAATAGTTCATAATAGTTGTTTTCTATAAACAAAGATATAAATAGAGGTGTCAACGAGCCGAGCCGCGGGCCGAAAGTTTTTGCTCGGACTTGACTCGAGTAAAAATAGTTCGAGCTTTTTTTTTTTTTAATTCGTGAAAAATCTAAATTTTTTTTAAAGAATTTAAAATTTGTGTAATTTATAACTATTATAAATATTAACATATAAAAAAATTACAGCTAAAATTAAAAGAAA
>CAIGRB010066491.1:27789-88941 GCA_903798255.1 Fraxinus quadrangulata
GGGTATTTAATGTTAATACCATTTTGTTGCCCAAAAGTCTGACACAAGATTTAGACTTGTGATTGGTTGAATAGGGCAGCATTACCAGTGTGTCACATCAATCACTTACTAAGGATCATAAAAGATCTCTTGCTAAGCCCTTTACGGCCTCGCCCCATGTGAGGATTTGACTTTCCATATGAGGTCAACTCTAGCAAATAGGTTCTGTTCTCCAAAGAGGTTTGCCCTACATCATAGGGATTTGGCTAATTGCCTCTTTGGTAAAATGGTATAAAATGCGAGCTCGAGTTTGCCTACCATGTAACTGCCATGTAGGAGTTTTTGGAGCCTCGTTGGAAGAGGCGTAAGAATAGTCCCCGAAGTCCATGTATGGATATTCATTTAATGCATGAACTTTTAAGTTGAGATCTATTTGCTATTGACTTAATCTTTATTCTAAGGTGTGTTACGATTAAATACGTTGATCTATAGTACGCTGTGTGAGTAAGAAGCCACGACATTTATGCAAACCTGGTTGAAGGCGATGCATTTTCTTAGAGAAGAAGCCAATTGATGCAGTTGAAGCCTGTAGTAAGATTGAAAGTCATTAAGGCATGCTCTTACTAAAAGGACGAGTATGTTGATACAGTTGAAGCCGATTATAAAGCTGAAAGTCATTAAGACGACACTCTTGCTAGAAAGGTGAGCCTATTGATGCAATTGAAGGTTGTGTTAAGACTGAAATTCATTAGGGCGATGCCTTTACTATGAGGGCAAATCTGTTGATGTAGTTGAAACCTGTGCCAAGGCTAAAATTCATTAAGGCTCGGCCTTGCTAAGAGGGCAACCTTGTTGATGTAGTTGAAGCCTCTAGTAAAGCTGAAATTCATTAAAGTGATGCCTTTGCTAAGATAGTGAGTCTGTTGGTACAGTTAAAGCTTGTGATAAGGCTAAAATTCATTAAGGTGACGCCCTTGCTAAGAGGGCAAGCGTGTTGATGTAGTTAAAGCATGTGATAAGGCTAAAATTC
Source organism: Fraxinus quadrangulata (assembly GCA_903798255.1). Taxonomy (NCBI): domain Eukaryota; kingdom Viridiplantae; phylum Streptophyta; class Magnoliopsida; order Lamiales; family Oleaceae; genus Fraxinus; species Fraxinus quadrangulata. The sequence goes on from CAIGRB010066491.1 coordinate 28,799, forward strand.
ATTAAAATGATGCCATTGCTAAAAGGGTAAGCCTGTTGATGTATTTGAAGCCTATGATAAGGCTGAAATTCATTAAAGCGAGAGGACGAGCCTGTTGATGCAGTTGAAGCCTGTGGTAAAGCTGAAATTTATTAAGGTGATGCCTTTGCAAAAAGGGCGTGCCTATTGATGTAGTTGAAGCCTATGATAAAGTTGAAATTCATTAAGGGTGATACAGTTGAAGTCTGTGATAAAGTTGAAATTCATTCAGGTGATGCCCTTGCTAAGAGGGCGAGCCTACGATGTAGTTGAAACCTATGACAAGGTTGAAATTAATTAAGGCGATACCCTTATTGAGAGGGCAAGCTCCTTGATACAGTTGAAGCCTATGATAAAGCTGAAATTCATTAAGGCATCATATGGGGAGCTTGTTGATTCAGTTGAAGCTTGTGATAAGGTTGAAATTCATTAACGCGATGTCCTTGTTAAGATAGGGAGTCTGTTGATGTAGTTAAAGCCTATAGACTCCTTTTAGAAGACGTGAAGTAGAGTTATAAAGAGACATTGATGGGACCCATGTTGCAATGATTTAAAAACCTCTCCCATTTCCAAGATAGGATAGCAAATTAGTTTTCCTTTTACATACTCGTATTATGTGCATAGTAAATGCGTAATGATAATAGTTTGTTATAATAGGTAGATGCGACACGATCCACGCGTTCTAAGCATGATTTGATCTGGGTCGTTTATTCAAATTTAAATAAGCGCCCTTTGGGTTTAATAGTTCAGATGAAGGGTATAAGTGTACGTCTCAGATTAAGTGACGCTCATCTGAGGTTGGTCTTGATTGCCTATAAAAGGAGGTGTTAACCATTTGTTTTACTTTTTTCACTTTTCGAAAAAGACCTTCAAGCAATCTAAAACCTTCATATCTCTTTGTCAACTTTGATATATTCTTCGCCGAGCAATCGAACTTCTATATTCTAGTCGTTATGTTTGATACCTGTGTAAGTTACAATCCCTTTTTCTTGAGTTTTTGTCTTAAAAAATCCTTGAAGGTTCTTCGAAACCAGTAACCAAAAAGTGTTCTTCTGGGAAGTTTGATATGGCAATGATGTAAGCCGAGGTGGTCTACCTCCATTAATCCCTATTAAGAGGATTATGGAGGCAATGAAAGGTTCCCATAGTGCCTGGATAATGTAGGAAAGCCCAATAGATAATAGTGTTAGGTGGAGGGCCTTCTTATGTCCGACCTTCATCGAAGAGAGTGAACTAGAGACTTTTAGAGAGTGTTATAGGATTCCCGACACTGTTGAGATGTTTGTTTTTACTCCGAATGAGCAAGCCTATTTTCCTTGGAAGGGGTGTGTTGCCATGAGTAAGGAATCCTTAATGTGGGAATAAGGCTGCCTTTGCACCTATTTTTCAGATATATACTTAGACAGTATAATCTAGCCCTTACCCAACTTCTTCCAAATACGAAGAGCTAGTTAGCAAGGGCCTTTCTTCTTTGGAAGGAGATCACTCTTGATGAGGATATGTCTCCCTATGTATTTCCAAACCTTTTCGAGCTCCAAGCCTCTAGTGGGAGGATGATTTTAAGTGGTGGTACAGTATGAACCCTAGGGCCCGCATTTACCCTACATTTGGGATATTCTAACCTCTATTAAGAACTTGAATTTGTCTTGGTTCTTGGTGAGGGGTCATTGCCAAATAGTGGAGGGCTATGTAAACCTAAAAATAACCATGCTAACCAAGTATTATGAGTATAGTGAGTCCTTGTTTTTTAGCACTTTTGTTTATTTGTTGTTTTATTCTAGGACTTCGTTCTAAATTGGTCTTTCATTTAGCTATGTTCAATCACTTCGAACTTGAACTAGAAGAGTGGACCATAGTTTGAGCCATATATGAGCTTACTATTGAGAAGAGGTTTGTCATGACTGTGTTGCAAAGCGAGTTCTATTTGATACAAATTCAATGATGGCCACCAAGGATAAGTGGCTTCATCATCCTAATATAATTTGCTTCTCAAATTTTAAAAAGTGCTAACGCTTTCTATTTTTCCAAAGCAACATGAGAAAAAAGAATATATCAAGTTGACATTTTTTTATGATGCGACTAGAAGAGGCGAAGAAGAAGAAGAATAAGCCCTTGAGTACCAACATCTCTACTTATAAGCATCAAAAGGACGAGTTGTCTCGACTGTTAAAGTTGAGCTTTCTGCCTCTCCCAAATAAGAAAGGGAAGGGAATAGTTGAGCCTCAGGAGGAGAGTCCTAGAAGACGAGGCTAAAAATAACTAAGAATACTAACCTACTCCTCTATCAAAGCGCCAAACGACTATTGATGAGTCAATAAAAAATCACATTGTGGTAGATCCCATCTCCTGCATAAAAATAATTGAGATAGAGGATCAAGATGTTGAGGAATCTAGCATCGTTAAGAGGAAAATGGGAAAAGAGTTAGCCAATGAGACTTCTAAGGGAAAGGTACAGAACTTCATTGGGGGAAGGTCGGATAAAATAGCCTCGATCGTTTTGGAGATGCTCCACGACGAGGTCCATGTGGCTATAAAAATTCATTATAAATATTGGATTGACAAGTATTCTTCATATGCCAAGACTTGTAACTTCGATGGACATGATAGAGATGGGGATCGCCTTACAGGCTCGCTTATAGGCTTTTTCCTTAATGCCCAAATAGGCATTAGGAGGCTACAGAGGCTGAATATAGAATTTTTTTCAAAAGGTGACTGGTGCAGATGCTGAAATCAAGAGGCTGAAAGATGAGTTCTCCACTGCTGATAAGGTTATTAAAACCTTCTAAGCAACGCATGCTGAGGCAAAGACGAAGTTAAGACTTTTCACATCTAAAAATGAAAACTTTAATAAGGAGGTCCACTTTTGCATGGTTGAAGTCAATGCCATGACAAAGTGATTTAAAAATTATGATAATTTGTAGAAGATCACTTCGTCAGCTTTGGAGGTGGCAAATAAGGAGAAGAAGAGCTGAAGTACCAAGTTGGTGAGAGTTGATTGCTGAGGTTGCTAAGGGATATGTTTCTCTCAGTAGAGCCATCCACACCAGCTGATGATGCAGTGGAAGATTCTGTTGAAGATCTAGAAGAAAGCCAGCTGCGGCCTCAACATGATAATGCCACTTCTGAGAATTAGGTTTTTTTATTTTATTTTAATTTCCTTTATAACTCTAAGGTAATTTGCCTTTATATACATCTTTTTTAATATACTTGTGTTGCATTACTTTCTTTAATTTGTAGAAGTGTTGATGTCTCTACGACTAACACAAATGGATATCTGATACATGAATCTAAACTAATTGATAAATTGTAACTTCATTAAATCAACTGAGCTATTTGAATGAGTACATTTCATTTGACGGGTTATTTCTCTTAAACAATCATTATAAAGGTTCGGCAAAATTTACTTAACTAATCTTAGGTAATATTCTAAGTAAAAAGGATTCTTCACAAATGTATAATCTAACCATTTTTTGAAAAAAATTTAAAGTTCGTTGCACAGAAGTTAGGTACTATAGCAGTTTATCTACAAAGATCGTTTGTAAATTAAACATGATACGAATTTTTCTTGTTACAAACTTTTCATAGGATCATTTTTATTTCTTTACAGAGGTGGTAGTTTTTCCATGCAAAACTTCATCTATGATGTTTAGCCCATCTATGGAAGGGGTTCACCTCACAGGTTTCAAGGTTGGTCCCATAAGGGTGCTTCATACCTTTCGTTTTTAGATGGAGTACATTCTTTGCAGAGGTGTCTCTTTCCTACAAAGACTTTCTTAATGGTGTTTGGTCCCTCCATGGAAGGGGTTCGCCTCACATGTTTCAATGTTGGCCCCATAAGGGAGCTTCATACGTTTCCTTTCGAGGAAGATTATATTCTTTACAATAGGATGGCTCTCTATAAAAAGTCTTATTCCATGGTGTTTAGTCCATTCATGGAGGGGGTTCAAATAAAAATGAGTTTACAGAAGTAAAAATATCTTTACTGATAGGATAATTACTTAAGCTAGGAAAAAGCATCCAGCCAGATAGGTATGCCATGGCTATTGGTGGTATATTCTCAAGTGTTCAACATTCTAGGGATGAAGCTTTATCTTTCCATCCAAATCTTCAATCCTATAAGTTCCAAGCCTTAGCTCCTCTGAGATATAATAGAGACCATCCCAATTGGGGCCCAATGTTCCCATACCTGGCTCATTAGAAGATAAGAAAACCTTTCTCAGTACAAGGCATCCCTTCGAAATGACTTCTTCTTTACCCTTGCCTTATAGTATCGAGCCCTCTTCCTTTGGCGAGAGGCGAGCTTTACCTGAGATTTGTCACTCCCTTTTTCAAGGAATTTGAGTTTGAATCTTCATAATTCATCATTAGATATCTCATTGAAATGTAGACGACGAGGTAAAGGTGATCATACCTCAACAAAGTTCATAGCCTCAGCTCCATATGCCATAGAAAATGGGATCTCTCCCATTGTAGTTCAACTCGTGGTACTAGTTGCTTATAGTACTTAGGGAAGCTCATCTACCTAGGCCTCTTTTAACATATCAAGCTTCCTTTTTCAGGGTATACTTGATGGTTTTACTAACTGCTTCTACCTGGCTATGTTGCTTAAGAGTGATAATGCAATGAGAAGTGTTTCTTGATCCCCAACTGTTCTCACAAATTTTTGAACTTCATGTTGTCAAACAGCCTTTCGTTGTCTGATACAAGCAAATGGGAAATTTTGAATCGACAAATGATGTTCTTTCGGATGAACTTGGAATTGTTGGCCTCAATGATTTTGGCTAGGGGTTCAGCTTCAACCCATTTGGTGAAGTAATCAATGGAAACAATTGCATAACTTACACTACCTATTCCTTTGAGCTAGGGCTGTATGAGGTCAATTTCCCATTTAGCAAATGACCAAAACTCGAAACCACTGTAAGTTCTTGGGAAGGCCACCTTTGAATGATGCAGAAACATTGACATTTATCAAACTTTCTCACAAAATTTAAGAGAATCTTTCTTTAGAGTAGGTTAGTAGTACCCTTGTCTTAGTACTTCATGCGCAAGTGCTGGCCCTCTTGTGTAGTTGCCACAAACACCTTCGTGAATTTCACAAAGGACATAGTTAGCTTATTTTCCACCAGTGCATCTGAGAATGGGCAAAAAATATCCTCTCTTATATCATCATGTTGTACAAAATGTGCAACCTTTCTTCTAAGTTTGTGGACATCTTCCTTATTATCTAGTAGGACTTGATCTTTAAAAAAAGATATAATTGGTTATATCCAAGATAGGGTCTCCTCTATACACATTACTTCTCCTCCTTTAGAGATGGAGGGTTTGGCAAGGTGTTCAATTGGGACTACCTTGAGCACCTCTGAATCCTTATTGCTAGCTAACTTTTATAAAGCATCGGTGTGGACATTCTTAATGAGTGGGATTTGTGGTAACTTAAACTTTTCAAAAGATAGGAGAAGATCCATATCCTGCTTGAGGTACGCTATCATATTCTTATCCTTCATAGTGAAATTGTCATTTACTTAGCTCACCGCCAATTGTGAATCGCTATTGACCACTAGTCTTTTCACCTACATCTTGCTAGATAACTTAAGGTCTGGTAATAGTTCCTCGTATTTAGCTGGATTGTTGGAGGTTTTGATACTAAACTTTACTGCACAGTTAAGTTTATGACATTCTAAGCTGATTACTATCACTCCAGTCCCTACACTTGTTTCTCCCTAAGGGGCAATCAACAAAAAGGCTCCACATTGTGGGTTTTGTTGGCTCCATCCTCACCTCCATTTTTGGATCATTAACAAACTCTGCTATGAAATCTGCAAGTGCTTGTCCTTTGATAGAAGCCCTTAGCTTATAAATAATATTAAATTCAATTACTTCCATAGCCCATTTCATCAATCTCCCTAAAGCATCAGGTCTTTGGAACACCCGTTTGAGTGGGAAATTACTCAACAAGTGTATATTGTGGGCTTAGAAATATAGCATCAACTTTCTAGAAGCAGTAACCAAAGAAGGGGCGAGCTTCTCCATATCGGTGTAGCGAGTTTCTACGAACAAGAAGGCTTTGCTCATGTAGTAAATAGACAGCTATACATTATTTTTCTCCATGATAAGTACATAGCTTACAACCTCTGCAGAAACTGCCAAATACAATAACAACGATTCTACTACTTTTGGTTTCGAGAGGAGGGGATGTCTCATATACATCTTTAGCCCTTGGAAAGCCTCTTTACACATCTCATTCTACTAGAACCTCTTGTCTTCCTTAAGTACTTCAAAGAATGGAATATATTTATCAGTAGCCTTCAAAACAAACCAGCTTAAGGCTATTAATCGACCTGTGAGACTTCTACTCCACAATGGAATCCACAAGTTGATCTATCCTTGAAATTGGAAAGTTGTCCTTAGGCTAAGCTTAATTAAGGTTGGAGAAGTCTATGTATATTCTTTACTTGCCAATATGTTTATTCACCATTACTCGATTGGAGATTTAGTTCGGATAGATGACCTCCTTGATAAATCTATTGGCAATCAACTTCTCTACTTCCTCTTTCAATTCTTTATATCTTTTTGGATTAAGGGCTTTTCTCTTCTACCCATGAGGGGTGAATTTTGTGTCAATGTTAAGATGATGGCAACTGGCATTAAGGTCAATACCTACCATGTCTTTATGCCTCCAAGCAAGTATATCCAACTTTTTAGCAGAAAACTTTTTTATTTTTTCCTTGTCTTTCGGATTCATCTCCTTTCCCACTGGAAGTGTTTTTGTGGGGTCATTCAAATTCTTCCACTTAAGAATTAGACTCTATGATACATGGTTCCATTCCATGATCCATAGCCCTTTCCTTAGGTTCTATCCCCTCTTTAGGGATCTTCCATTCTGTAGAGGCGTTTATCATTTCAATGTCTTACCTTTGTTCAGGGCTCTACCCTTCTCTAGGTGCGTCAAGCATTTCATTGTTGACCAATACCATGTTAACACTATGAAGTTTAGCCTTTTTCAAGGAAATGAGATAGCACTCTCTTGATCCCATCGGATCACCTCGAACAGTTGTGATGCCATGTTCGGTAGGGAACTTCATGCACAGATGATGAATATAGTTGATAGCCCAATCTACTTTTATAGGCTGACCCATGATCTACAATGAGAAACTCCTTGAAATGATGGGCCGTCAAGGGGGTGAGGCCATTTCTACTAGAAAAGTGATTTTTCCCTTTGAATGATACTATCTTAGGTGAAACCATAGAAAGGAAAAGTCATAGGTTGTTGTCGATTTTTATATCCTGCGAATGTACGGATCGTAACAAGTAATATAGATGACCAATGAGTCCGGATATCATTCTCATGAGAACTACTATCTAACAATTGGTTAAATTATTTCTAACTTTAATTTGATCGAAAATAAATAATAATGTTTGTGTTTATTGTCTAATTATTCTAACTAAACTAAATTATCTAACGTACACATTTCTTCGAATTTGGATTTTAAAAGTAAGAATGTAGATGCTAGGTCTTTCAATTTTACCTATGGATCCCCTTAATTCGCCAATGAAGGTTCATTACTATTGTAATGTTCGGTTGAATTCTTCTAAAGTATTCAATTTAATCCTCTCGAGCTCTTATTAAATCTATTTAACTAATCAAATTCTATATCTCTATGTGAATCAATTTAGTTAAACAAAATATTAGTTCTAAGAATTTATCTAATGACCGTAATAATTAGTATAGATATCTCGACATGTTGTACTAAATTACCAGATTTTACTATATGGTCTAAATCTAAAACTCATTTCTTGATTCATAATAGATTCGTAAAATCATTGAATAATTGGCCAAAGAATTCAAAGAATAAAATTCATGAATAAAATCAACAAATATGTATTTAAAGAACTAGAATCTTGAATAAAATAAATAAGGGTCACACATATATTATATTGTTCGCCCTAGCTATGAATTTACCTGCTCATAATAATGAAAGAAAAACAAAAAGTATAGAGTTCATAACCAGCTTTTGAAATCTTAATCATGAAAAGAATTGGATTTTGCACCAAAAATGTTTTTCAACGTCAAAGTCTTCAAACCCTGACCTTTTCTCTTTTATCTTGATGATTATGTGTTTTTCTTCCCCAAATTGTATGAAAAATCTCCCTAAAAAGTGCCAACTTGTGTTTTATTCCTCCTATTGTTTGTGTCGAATATAGGGTTTTTATGGGGTTCATGCGGCGCCGTGAAGATAGTGTAATGGCACCTTGGCACTACGATGGTGGTGCTGCGGCTCCATCTCTGGGGAAAATTTCAGTACTGCACCTCCTTTAGTAATGTTATCATAACTTTCTCTTTCGATATCCGATTGAGGTGATTCAAATTGGGTTATAAAGACAACTCAAATGGCTACAATATTACTGAAGCAATGTTTTCCCAATTCGAACATTTAGTAGGCCAACAATAGGTCTTAATCTCCAGCTAAAAATCTGAAATATCCTTGTGCTGTTGAAAATTGATTTGTGAAAATATTTTGGTCATATTTCACTTATTTTGAATTTTAATTGTATCCAATTGACCCCTACAATTCTCTAATCTTCATCATGAGTTTCGACACAACTTTTGACTATTTACACTTTTTCCCCAAACTTGGGATATTGCCTTTTTTCGCCATTTTCGCTTCTTTTTTCCAATTCCACTTCCATTCATCGAGTTTTTCACCTAATAAACAAAATATACAATAAATTATGCTATAATTATTTAAAAGAATTATTAATTGTCTATATTTTAAAGTCTCAATAAGTGTATAAAATACACTTATCAAACACTCCCAAACTTGAACATTTGTTTGTCCTCAAACAAAAATATAACCTGACTTAACAAACACTCAAACATGTAAAAGGTTTTGGTTAGATAACCTATCATTTTGTCTCAGGATTGAAATCATTGTATTAAATCTATAAACAACTTCAAGGTCGCATTACCAAAATCAATATCTACTTTTCCAAAACAAAACTGATGTGTGCGTGAAGAATTAAGTAAAATACTATAAATTCACAAATGTTTCGATTCTTAACATTCGATTGTCAAATTTTTACTTTCATCACTAGTAAGATTCACACACCCCCAAACTTTTTCTTTTTTTCTTTTCCTATTTTCCTAGTATGTGATCTAATGGTGAATTTTTATACTAACTCCTCACCATCTTTAGTTTAAATGGATCTCATTAATTACAAGTTGATATTTCAATAAATAAGGATTCTCCAAATTTTTATTACTTCATCCTCCAAGACTCAACTAGGTTAATAATCCCTTGTCAAAGATTTAACTTTCTCAAATAAGTGTTTAGGACTTAATCAAGGCATGTAATACGTCAATACATAATTATTATTTTTGTTATCTTATGTGCATACTTCTCTCCATTAAACTTTCTAAATGACCCTTGCATCGAGTTTTAGGCCAATAACTCCCAAGTCAGTTAAACATAGGGTATCAGGTTTTTAGATACCCTTTCAGGCTTAATCATTCCAGTTATAAAGGCTAAGAAATGACGTTTCACAATGAGATCGTTTTTTCTATCTTTTCCTTCTCTCTCTCTCTTTCTATCTTTTTTTTTTTTTTTTTTTTGCCATGATTAGTGTAATGCTCATCATTAAACACTTATTCTCAAAAATTGACCACTAACTTACGATTCTCACCTAATTTTCATTATATTGATATTAGATAATTCACACAAGAATTTACATACATGGAATCCACATTCATATTCATGTCTCCTTGTAGCAGTAAAATCACCTCCAAACTAATCTAAATTTGGTCGAAGGACATGTATTGTAGTAATTTTTGGATTTAGCATCTGAGTTCTACTATTTCCACCTATTAAGCATATGAATCAACCCATTACTTTATAATGCTAAACTTAATTCATGTGTGCAAATAGTATCAAGTTTTACATGGATTAGAATCAATTAATCTAAGTATCTAATATATCCACATTTCAAAAATTAATACATAATTCCAAATATATTTGCCAAAAAGACTACCTAATCCACACATGCACACAATAAACAAGAAAATATTTTTGTTTAATTTTAATTTTTTTGAATTTTCAATTTTGTTTGAATTTTAATAAATAAACAAACACGAAATTACACACAAAACTAAAAATTCAATACTTTTTTTTTTTTTTTTTGTATTTTAATGAAGCAATACACACATAATCACACACAAAAACTAAAAACTCAATTCCACCCCAAAACTTAAAGTAGTCTTCAATGTCTTAAAGTTTAGTATAGCACATATATGGGTGGGGAAGAAAGAAAGAAGGTACTCTCCAAATTTTCTATCTAATATTTGAGATAGCTTATGGATTAGTGCATTCCATTATTTTCTAGGATACCTTCTGTTTGATATCTATGTACCTTGAAAAATAAAAGAAGAGAAATTAAGAGTTAAGAGATAGTTTCAAAGCAAAAATGTGGTGTATATGATAACCAGATTTTTTTACGTCCCTAGAGTTTTGAAAACTGTGCAACTTATATTTCTTACATTTTTACTCAAATATATGATTTTCTTTAATATGCTTAATATAGATATGATGACCCTCTTATTAAACATGCCTAAAACTAATGCAACTTTATAGATTATATGTAATGCAAATACATAATGCATAATAAATAAAAGGGTAAGAAATTGGGTTGCCTCCCAATAAACACTTAATTTAAAGTCTTTCACAAATGCTTTATCGCACTTTGAATATGGCTTTGGAGGTCCTGCTTAACTTGCTTGATTTTACTTTGTTCCATATTTCACACGTCTTCCAAAATCGTACTCTCTTTTTGGAATACGATATGACTTGGCCAAATTGCCCAATTTGAACTCAATTATGAATACTTCAATTTCGTCATCGAGTTTAATCATAAAATCAATGAAGTTGGAGGTTTGCATGCTAATCTCATCTTCTTTCAATTCCACTAATTCATTTGGCTCCTTCGTGATTAATCTACTTGTTTCTACATGTTCTTCTTCTTTAGTTGGTTTGTCGGGTTGAATAATTAAGAGATCTTCTATTAGCATGTTATTTTACTCATCTGAAATTACCTGATCTTCAATCCATTTATAATTTTTTATGACAATGTCTCCCATAACTATTTCAACGTCATCATCTTGTTCATATGGATCATCAAATATTGCTTTCCTTACTTCATCTGGAGTTACCAATAACAAGCAATTTTTTGTAAGATGCAATGGCCCCAAAATATTCACAAGTTGGTTTAATCTCCTCATAAACAATAGATTTGATATTTTGTCCCTTCGGAAAGCATCCTTATCATATACAATGGGTTGATCGTATCTCCACTTTTTAAGTTCTTGTCTGGAGATGAATTCTCAAATAGATTACATTGTTCGCCATAATATAAAATTTAGCTACCCATAATGTTGGAAGAAGAAAAATAAGAAGTTGTTATAGAATATTGACCGGCTTTTGAATAAAAATGTAGAAAAAGAAATTAATCTTGCAACAAGATCTTCTTCATCTCCTAACCAATGCTTCAAAACTTGAATTTCTTGATATTTTTCTCCCTTCAATTACGCTCTTCAATCTCCGGATATATTTTTTTTCCTCAATGTGTAGAACTCTCTAAAAGTGCCAATAATTTGTATTTATACTCCTCCCCACATTTGTATGAATGTAGGGTTTCTTGTGGGCTCAAAATTGGGCCCAAAAAAAAACGTACCCTATGATTTTACAGGCGACGCCTGCATCTCAAAACCCTATGGCACCACAGTGCCTGATGTGTGGTGCCACTTCTGTCACCTTAAGCTTCATGGCACTGCGACGCCACACATATTTCCTCGATTTTTTGATCTAACAATTTTGCCACTTTCGTTACCATGCCATTGGCCTTGTTGTTTCTTTTCTTTTCCTGATTTGTACCATCTCACTACTACTACAAAACAACACTAATAAATACATTAAAAATGTTCACCACTCGTCAAATACCCCTAAACTTAACAGTTTGCTAGTTCTCGAGCAAACACAAAGCAAATAAGAGTACTAAAAATCATACCACGAAAACTTAGTCAAATATCTCGCCTTCGAATACCAAAGGATACTAGGTTTCAAGATACCCCTACGGACTTACTATGATGCGAACCTCGTAGCAACGGTGACTATAAAACCCACAACTAGATTGATGCGGAACCCAAGAACGCCAACTAAACCCGATTTTGGATTTGAACCCAACGAAGTGAACCAAAAAATCCAACGATAACAATGATGCGCTGAACCCCTTGATTACACAATGAAGAACCCACGATCCGATGTTTTGAACGCCACAAGATTCAGATCTTGATAAGTTTGGTAGTTGTTCAATTGAAGAATAAGGAAAAACAAAGCCTCTCAATTAATAATTTGTCCAAAAGTTTTTAATACGAAATAAAGAGGTATTTATATGAAACTTCTAAAAAACCCTAGATTCACGAAAATATAGTCCAAATATATCAAAAGATATTAAAATTATAGAGTTCTAAGGAAACTAGGAAGTTTCCAAAAAAAATAAGAATATGTGCTGGATTATCTCTATGCGACCACATAGTGTAATGTCGTGTGATCGCATAGATCAAGTCCGCTACCCCCTTTAATTCCCTGCAATGTTGCATGCGACCCCATGCATATTTTAACTATGTGGTCGCATAGTTGTAGGCTGCAACTCCTCCACTCCTTTCTAGATTCGAATGCACTCCAACTCTCTTCGGCTCTCGACTCCAACATGATACTTATCCATTGGCTCGTCAACTTCATCCCCGTGAACCCCATGGCTCCTTCACTCAATTGTGTGGCTTCTTTGGGTTGATTCAAACCTCGATTCTTTCTCGAGCTCGACATTAACTCCTTATCAACGCACTCTGAGCTCTCATCCATTTGATGCCTAACTCAGATAATATCATCCCCTCTCTCTTCGAAAGGATTCGACGTTGAATCCGAACTTGCAGCAAACAAAGCAACATTAGCAACATTGAAAATGTTAACCATTATAGACTTAACCATCGTAGCCTGCATTCGCGATCAAAGCAATGTAATGGAATGGTCCTTCTCCTTTGGGGTGTAGTTTGGACCACACTCGAGTTTGTATTCTCCTCCTTCGTATGTACACCCAATCACCATCACCTGGATCAAATGGTACATGCCAAGAATGTTCCAATTTGTAGGCGTGGGTCAAGCACGATCTCTTGTTTTCCATCTAGTTTACCACTTACATTAATAGTTAAAGCAATTAAAACTGACAAAATTAGGAGATTAAAACCACAAGCCATATCAAAACATGTAAAAACTGTCAATTTAATCCCTAACACATGCCATCCAACTTTCTACAAGTAGTTATGTATATTTACAGTAATATATTTCAAATATGTAACACGCACATCTAATTCTCTACCACTTACTATGGTATCGTCACATAACATGTGACCCGGCACTTCAACATACATGCATAGTCCATTGCAATAAAAAATATGGTCATAAACTAACAAAATATTTCCTATGAATGTACACAAGAGACGACTATTTAATCCCATGAAAGTATCAGATGGACTAGTGAGTTCAAACAACCTAATTAACCACTTATAAATTTCATAGTTGACCTTATGTTCAAGTGTACCACAAATATATGACACATGCAAATCATCAAGTATAGCATCTAGTTGAGGTATAGTTGTGAGGTGAAAATTACATTCTCCAAGTGAACTTATATGTACATGCTAAACCATTATCTGACCTATGTATGAGATGGGAATACCTTATCATTGGTGATTCATCGCACCTCCTCCATGTCTCATCCTTCCTAGGCAATAGTAACAATGACACAATACATAGACTCAGATTTTCCTTCATACCCCATTTGACATTCAATCCCCGGCATATAAACTCCCTCCATTTCTCTTAAAACTCCTTTGCGCTCTTAGAAAACTCATATTCAACCTCCTGTAATGAAGAATTAACAAAATTGGGGTGGGGATGGTTAGTTTCAACCACAAGTTGATATCCATTATCTGGATTAGGTGGAATCCTAATAGGAATGATCATATAGACCAGACATTCAAAACCCTGCAAGATAGAAATAGCCAAACTAGGGAGGGGTGTGTGAGTTTCCTCGGAGTTGAGGGATGATTTCTTGTTTACCAACAACAAAATCTATCTTGTACCAACTATAGCCTTTTTACATTCACTTTCCCTTGCAAAGAAACTCACTTCCGACTTTTCTCTCCTCTCATGTGGCCTTTCTCTCTTTCTCCCGCTATCAGGCACCTCACCATTTCTCTCTTACTCACTAGCTCACTATTTTCTCTCCTCTCATGTGACCTCTCTATCTTTTTTCCACTCTCGGCCAACTCGCCATTTTCTCTCTTACTCACTAGCTCACTATTTCCTCTCATTTTCGCAAACTCTCTTTCTCTTCTCTCTTTCTCATTCCTCAATTTAGTTTGTTCTTCATAAAGTTGTGCCGGTGTTAATGGCGCAAGAGTAATAGTCCGTCCTTCCTTGATAAAGCTATAATGGTTCCTATACCCATCATGTGTAACTTTTCTATCATACTGCCATGGCCTGCCCAACAGAATATGGCCCGCATGCATAGGTACCACATCGCATACAACCTTATCACTATAGCTCCCAATCGAGAAATCAATCATCACTCATTTATTCACCCTCACTTTTCCACTCTCATTCAACCATTGTAATTTATAAGGTCTAGGGTGCTTAAACAATATTAAACCCAATTTCTCAACTAAGGTTGTGCTAGCCACATTTGTGCAACTCTCACCATCGATGATTAGACTACATACCTTATCGTAGACATGACACCAAGTGTGGAATATGTTTTCCCGCTATTGCTCAATATCTTCCACTTTTCCAACGACAAATTCCATTTTTCCCTCTTCATCAACCTCCTCCAATGTTGGCATGTCATCATATTCTCCTTCACTCTCACTCACCACCTCTCCGTCATCCCGTAGGATCATTACCCTTTTGTTAGGACATTGAGAAGCGATGTGCCCCGTTCCTAAACACCGAAAACATTTTATTTCCCTACTCATTGGTTACTGTGACTCCATCTTAGGTACGATCTTGCTAGCACTTTCTTCCTTTTCCCTTTGCATTTTAGTCCTTCCTTTAGCTACTACTTCATTCACCTTATTACCTTCCCACCTCGACTTTCAATTTAGGTTAGGAGATGAAGTGTTTACCGATTGCCTCGTAGTTCCCTTCCTCTTCAACTATCATGGCTACATGCAACATATCTTCCAACTCCACATAATGCTGTAGTTCCAGTACATTAGGATTCTCCTTATTCAACCCATTCAATAATCTAGCCATAGTAGCTTCTCGATCTTCCTCTACATTTGCCCTAATCACCAAAATCTCCATCTCCTTATGATAATCTTCTACACTCTTCGACGCCTGATACAAACTCTGTAATTTTTTATGGAGCTCTCTATAGAGTAATGACCCGGCACAAACCATTTCCTCATCATCACCTTCATTCATCCCAAGTATTTATAGACCTCTCGCAATTTCGACATAGTGAAGTAACCACTTGATCCCATCAAGTGATGGCGTAATCAGTGAATTCCAACGCCGCAATCTTCACCTTCTTATCCTTCGGATAGCTATAGCAATAAAAAATCAACTCCACCTTCTTCTTCCATTCCAGTTATGCCTCGGGATCACTTCTACCCTTAAATTGTGGAATCGTCATTTTTACATTACCCAAATTACCATCAACATCACCTCCATGATTATTTCTACCACATCGTTCAAACATATCTCCTATATACCTCATTTACTCTATCTCATCCCTTTCATACTCATCTTCACCCTATTCATTACTGATCCGATGTTCATCCATCCTAGGAACTCGCCTACCCGTCCTCCTATCGTAAGGTACACTTGCGGGTTGTTCTCTACTAAGATTTACCATTAACGTATTCAATTGCTCCATCCTTGCTCCCATATCCATCAACAACCGTTCAAACATATCCATCATATCATCCTACAAATTGGTCTGGTTACCGTTCCTGCTGGAATTTGAGTCTTCCATGTCTGACATGCTCTCAATTTCTACCTAACAAAGTTCACTCGGAATCACTCAATTGGCTTTTACCCTCTAATAATCTCATCCTTTGCCTTTTACGTCTCACTGCTTCCAAAGACAATAATGAACTCACCGGATCAAACTTGGACTTCAAAATCTGAATATGTGGATGACTGTGACCCAAGAGGAGTATAGAAATTTTGGAATGACAATGGAAAGAGCACAAGAGAATTCAACTATAATTTTGACTCAAAGTGGATGACAAGAATAAATTGATGATCCGAAATTTGTAGAATTTTGGTAGTAAATTAATCAAACAAAACTTAATTTTTTGTTTGTTTGTGTTGTACGGATGAGCAGTACCGTACGTGAACATTAATTTTTTACTTATGAACAGTAACCATGATGAAGATTAGCTTTTTTTAACACGAGATTACACTACCAACAAAGAAATTATAGATCAGGGAACTAAAAATGAAGAACGACTCAAGAACACAAAGAAACTAAGGAAGAAACGGAATTAAATAACTCAACAAAGAAAATAAGGGATATAACCTGATGAAATTGGAGCCAAAGCTCTGATACCAACTGATGTGAATCCAGTAACTACGGTGCCTATGAAACCTACAACAAGATTGATGCGGAACCCAAGAACGTCAATTAAACTCGATTTTGGATTTGAACCCAACGAAGTGAACCAAAAAACCCAACGATAACAAAGATGCACTGAACCCCTTGATTACACAATGAAGAAATCCACAATCCGATGTTTTGAATGCCACAAGATTCAAATCTTGACAAGTTTGGTAGTTGTTCAATTGAAGAATAAGTAAAAGCAAAGCCTCTCAATTAATAATTTGTCCAAAAGTTTTTAATACAATGAAATAAAGAGGTATTTATATGAAACCTCTAAAAAACCCTAGATGCACGAAAATATAGTCCAAATATATCAAAAGATATTAAAATTATAGAGTTCTAAGGAAACTAGGAAGTTTCCAAAAAAATTAAAAATCTGTGCTGAATTATCTCTATGCGACCGCATAGTGTAATGTCGTGTGGTTGCATAGAGCAAGTCAACTGCCCCCTTTAATTCCCTGCAATGCTACATGTGACCGCATGCCTATTTTAACTATGCAGTCACATAGTTGTAGGCTACAGCTCCTCCGCTCCTTTCTCGATTCGAATGCATTCCAACTATCTTCGGCTCTCGACTCCAACATGATACTTGTCCACTGGCTCGTCAACTTTATCCCGGTGAACCCCATGGCTCGTTCACTCGATTGTGTGGCTTCTTTGGGTTGATTCAAACCTCGATTCTTTCCCGNACATAATGCTGTAGTTCCAGTACATTAGGATTCTCCTTATTCAACCCATTCAATAATCTAGCCATAGTAGCTTCTCGATCTTCCTCTACATTTGCCCTAATCACCAAAATCTCCATCTCCTTATGATAATCTTCTACACTCTTCGACGCCTGATACAAACTCTGTAATTTTTTATGGAGCTCTCTATAGAGTAATGACCCGGCACAAACCATTTCCTCATCATCACCTTCATTCATCCCAAGTATTTATAGACCTCTCGCAATTTCGACATAGTGAAGTAACCACTTGATCCCATCAAGTGATGGCGTAATCAGTGAATTCCAACGCCGCAATCTTCACCTTCTTATCCTTCGGATAGCTATAGCAATAAAAAATCAACTCCACCTTCTTCTTCCATTCCAGTTATGCCTCGGGATCACTTCTACCCTTAAATTGTGGAATCGTCATTTTTACATTACCCAAATTACCATCAACATCACCTCCATGATTATTTCTACCACATCGTTCAAACATATCTCCTATATACCTCATTTACTCTATCTCATCCCTTTCATACTCATCTTCACCCTATTCATTACTGATCCGATGTTCATCCATCCTAGGAACTCGCCTACCCGTCCTCCTATCGTAAGGTACACTTGCGGGTTGTTCTCTACTAAGATTTACCATTAACGTATTCAATTGCTCCATCCTTGCTCCCATATCCATCAACAACCGTTCAAACATATCCATCATATCATCCTACAAATTGGTCTGGTTACCGTTCCTGCTGGAATTTGAGTCTTCCATGTCTGACATGCTCTCAATTTCTACCTAACAAAGTTCACTCGGAATCACTCAATTGGCTTTTACCCTCTAATAATCTCATCCTTTGCCTTTTACGTCTCACTGCTTCCAAAGACAATAATGAACTCACCGGATCAAACTTGGACTTCAAAATCTGAATATGTGGATGACTGTGACCCAAGAGGAGTATAGAAATTTTGGAATGACAATGGAAAGAGCACAAGAGAATTCAACTATAATTTTGACTCAAAGTGGATGACAAGAATAAATTGATGATCCGAAATTTGTAGAATTTTGGTAGTAAATTAATCAAACAAAACTTAATTTTTTGTTTGTTTGTGTTGTACGGATGAGCAGTACCGTACGTGAACATTAATTTTTTACTTATGAACAGTAACCATGATGAAGATTAGCTTTTTTTAACACGAGATTACACTACCAACAAAGAAATTATAGATCAGGGAACTAAAAATGAAGAACGACTCAAGAACACAAAGAAACTAAGGAAGAAACGGAATTAAATAACTCAACAAAGAAAATAAGGGATATAACCTGATGAAATTGGAGCCAAAGCTCTGATACCAACTGATGTGAATCCAGTAACTACGGTGCCTATGAAACCTACAACAAGATTGATGCGGAACCCAAGAACGTCAATTAAACTCGATTTTGGATTTGAACCCAACGAAGTGAACCAAAAAACCCAACGATAACAAAGATGCACTGAACCCCTTGATTACACAATGAAGAAATCCACAATCCGATGTTTTGAATGCCACAAGATTCAAATCTTGACAAGTTTGGTAGTTGTTCAATTGAAGAATAAGTAAAAGCAAAGCCTCTCAATTAATAATTTGTCCAAAAGTTTTTAATACAATGAAATAAAGAGGTATTTATATGAAACCTCTAAAAAACCCTAGATGCACGAAAATATAGTCCAAATATATCAAAAGATATTAAAATTATAGAGTTCTAAGGAAACTAGGAAGTTTCCAAAAAAATTAAAAATCTGTGCTGAATTATCTCTATGCGACCGCATAGTGTAATGTCGTGTGGTTGCATAGAGCAAGTCAACTGCCCCCTTTAATTCCCTGCAATGCTACATGTGACCGCATGCCTATTTTAACTATGCAGTCACATAGTTGTAGGCTACAGCTCCTCCGCTCCTTTCTCGATTCGAATGCATTCCAACTATCTTCGGCTCTCGACTCCAACATGATACTTGTCCACTGGCTCGTCAACTTTATCCCGGTGAACCCCATGGCTCGTTCACTCGATTGTGTGGCTTCTTTGGGTTGATTCAAACCTCGATTCTTTCCCGAGCTCGACCTTGACTCCTTATCAACGCACTCCGAGCTCACATCTACTTGATGCCTAACCCGGATAATCACAATAAGTGCATTCCTTATTTTCTATAAAAGAAAAACAAAATTTACAGGGGTTAGATCATTATTCGAAAAAGTTTCAAAAACCAATTCACTCCCCTCTTGGTTAGCTATTCTTAGGCTTTGAATTAGTATCAGAGCGAAGTACTCACCTTCTTAAAGATTTCACAATCTTGAGTAATGTCTAACACCATGCTTCAAAATCTTGAGGGGCATTTTACAAATCGACATCCTTTCTTTGATGGCACACACTACAATTATTGGAAGGCTAGGATGATGATCTATGTTCAATCAATTGATTATAATATTTGGGAAATAATTGAATATGCTCCCTATGTGCCTACAAAGACAATTAAGATTGATGGAGATCCAATCAAAGTATTCCCAAACCTAGAGAGGAATATGATGAAGAAGATAGAAGAAAATTGTCATTAAATGCTAATGCCAAAAATTTGCTTTATTGTGCACTAGATAGAAATGAATTTAATAGAATTAGCACATGTAATTCGGCCTATGATATTTGGCATGCTCTCGAAGTCACTCATGTTGGAACAAGTAAAGTTAAGGAAACTAAAATAAATATGTTAGTTAAAGAATTCGAAAATTTCTTCATGAAACAAGATGAATCCATTGTTAATATGATTACTTGTTTTACCAACATTGTGAATGGTTTAAAGGGTTTTGATCACGAATATACTAACGGTAAACTTGTGAGCAAAATGCTTAGGTCACTCTTGAAAGAATAGAGCCTTATACGAGTGCTAATAGAAAACACAAAGGATGTAAACACATATCATTTGGAGGAACTATATGGAACCTTAATGACCTATGAACTCAAAAATGCCGAGATCAAGGAAAAGACAAGAAAGAGCAAAGAGGAATTGGAAGAAGCTCCAAAACGACAAATTGTTCTAAAATCGACAATTGTTGAAAAACAACATCAAACAACATGAGCGATGATGAGCTTGATGATTTAGTTCTCTTTGTCAAGAAATGAGAGGATTTCAGAAAAATAGAAAGTTTCAAAGGAAGGACGACAAAGGAGAAGAAATGAGCAAGATAATCATTTGCTACGAGTGTGACAAACCCGATCACAAAAGAACCGAGTGTCCGAACAAAAAGAAAAGTTTCAAGAAAAAGGCACTTCAAGCTACTTGAGATGATAGTGATGATGAAGACCAAAATGAAAGCGATGGTCAAGATGAAATCGCTAACATGTGCTTCATGGTCCTTGAAGGTGAGGTAAATATAAAAGAAAAAATTTATTATAATGAATTATTTAGTTCTTATGATGAATTGCTAGAAGATTTTGAAAAACTTGCCTTAAGTCACTCTATTCTTAAAAAGAAAAATTCTTTATTAAAAGATGAACTGAAGAAAACTTTGGAAAAACAAAATATTTATTTATTAGTTAAGGAAAACACTTCTCTAAAAGAAAAAGTTGAAGATTTGACGAAAATCGTTTATAAATTCACCGAAGGCAAGAAAAATTTTGATTTAATGTTTGGAAATCAAAAATGTGTTTTTGATAAAGGGGAAATCGGATTCAAACCTTCTTTAAAACAAAAATATCTCAAAAACATGTTTGTTAAAGCTTCAAACATCACATGTACCTTTTGTAATAAAAATGGACATGTTGCATTTAATTGTTTAGCTAAAAAGAAGTTATATTTTGAAAACAAAAATAAGTGGATTAGAGAATCCCCAAAGACTAACTGCCAAGGACCCAAGTTTGTATGGGTACCAAAAATCAAAAATTAAATTGTACTTGTAGGTACCTAAGAAAACAAAGAGCACATGGTTCTTGGATAGCGGATGTTCGAAGCACATGACCAGAGATCGATCACTACTATCAAACTTCACAAAGAAGGATGGAGGTCATGTAACATTCGAAGACAACGCGAAAGGAAAAATTATTGTTATTGGCAACATTAGTAATCACTCTTCCCCCTTCATTGAAAATGTTCTATTAGTTGACAACATCAAGCATAATTTGGTAAGTATTAGTCAATTATGTGATAAATGTTACAATATAAAATTCGATTCTTCCAAATACCTAATCAAGGATGCTACATCAAAAGAGGTGATTTTTGTAGGAGGCCGAAATAAATGTGTTTATATCATAAATATTGAATATGAAAATAATGAACATTGTTTACTTGGGTTAAGAGATGAAATATGGCTATGGCATAGAAGACTAGGCCATGTTAACATGGATCTTATTTCAAAGATTTCAAAAAATTGCATTGTGAAAGGATTGCCAAATTTGAAATTTGAAAAGGATAAAATTTGGTATGCATGCCATTTCGGAAAATAAGTAAAAAGCTCTTTCAAACCAAAAATTTTTTCTTCAACCACTAAGCCTTTGCAACTTCTCCACATGGATCTTTTTGGACCATCAAGAATGGCTAGCTTATGCGGTAAACATTGTGCATTCGTTATTGTTGATGATTTTTCAAGATTTACATGGGTCATATTTTTAAGTGTAAAAGATGAAGCCTTAAAAGCTTTTAAACATTTTTGCAAGAAAGTTGAAAATGAAAAGGGCCACTCTATTACAACTATTAGAAGTGACCATGGTGGAGAGTTTGACAATCTCGTTTTTGATGAATTTTATAACGAAAATGGATATGAACATAATTTCTTGGCTCCTAGAACTCTTCAACAAAATGGTGCAGTAGAAAGGAAGAATCGTACATTGCAAGAAATGGCTAGAACTATGCTAAATGAGAATAATTTACCTAAGTATTTTTAGGCCGACGCCGTTAACACCGCATGTTATATTATAAAAAGGGTCTTGATTAGTCGTAAGAAAATCAAAACACCTTACGAGCTTTGGAAAAATAGAATTCCCAACATTAGCTACTTTAAAATTTTCAGTTGCAAATGTTTCATTTTAAACACAAAGGACAATTTGAGAAAATTTGACTCAAAATCCAATGTTGGAATTTTTCTAGGACACTCATTGACTAGTAATGCTTATAGGGTCTTCAACAAAAGAACTCTAGTCATTGAAGAATCTATGCATGTTACTATTGATGAGACTAACCTTCTTGATCGAGAGAAAGGTATTGATGATGATGTAGGTTTGGAAACTCCTTTCAAACAAATGAATATTCAAGACCGAAATAAATGAGTATCAAATAAAGAACAATCAAAGTAGTCCAATGACCAAGAAAGTGAAGAAAAGCCAATCGAGACTCAAAGCGACTCCCTTTTGCCAAAGCAATGGAAATTTGTTTCCCCTCATCCAAAGGAGTTAATAATTAGCGATCCATCAAAATGTATCACTATTAGAACTTCTCTTAGAAATCATCTTGGTAGTTGTACATTCATCTCACAAATTGAACCCAAAAAATTTAAAGAAGCCGAGTTTGATGAGTTTTAGACTCTAACTATGCAAGAAGAACTAAATCAATTCGAACGAAACCATGTATGGGATCTAGTCAATAGACCAACTAATCAAACCGTTATTGGTACTAAAAGAATCTTTAGAAACAAACAAGATGAAAATAGAATTATTGTGTGTAACAAGGCTAGATTAGTGGCCCAAGGTTACAATCAAGAAGAAGGCATTGATTATGAAGAAATATTTGCACTGGTTGATAGGTTAGAATCCATTCGCATGCTTCTTGCATTCGCTTGTCATAAAAATTTTACTCTTTATCAAATGGATGTTAAAAGTGCATTTTTAAATGGATTTATTCAAGAAGAAGTCTTCGTCGAACAACCACCCGATTTTGCAAACCATAAGTTTCCAAACTATGTTTTTAAACTTAGAAAAGCTCTTTACAGACTAAAACAAGCTCCTAGAGCTTGGTATGAACGATTGAGCAAATTTTTACTTTCAAATGGTCTTTCTATCGAAAAAGTGGATACTACTCCTTTTATTAAAACCCAATAGCAAGACATGCTTATTGTTCAAATTTATGTGGATGACATTTTTTTTGGGGCAACAAATATTCAACTTTGCGAAGATTTTTTGAAAAATATGAGCATGGAATTTGAAATGAGCATGATGGGAGAACTCAAGTTCTTTCTCAGACTTCAACTTAAAAAAACATGTGATGACATATTCATAAATCAAAACATGTGATGGCATATTCATAAATCAAAGTAAGTACATGCTAGACATGTTAAAGAAGTTCGAAATGAATGATATCAATCCGATGAACACTCCGATGAGCATTTCCGAGAAGCATGACAAAGATGATCAAGGCACTCCCGTTGACATCACTAATTATCGAGGTATGATCGGATCCCTTCTTTATTTAACTGCAAGTAGGCCCGATATTATATTTAGTGTATGTTTATGTGCTCAATTTCAATCAAATCCTAAGGAATCCCATTTTAAAGCCATAAAAAGAATCTTTAGATATCTTAGTGGGACTCAAAACTTTGGTATCCAAAACGAACTCATTTTGAATTTCTTAGTTACTCGGATGTCGATTGGGCTGGTTGTCAAGTTAATCGAAAAAGAACTAGTGGCACTTGTCACTTTCTAGGCTTCGCCTTAGTTTCGTGGTTTAGCAAGAAACAAAACTTCGTGGCCTTATCTACAGCCGAGGCAGAATATATCTCGGCTGCAAGTTGTGGTGCACAAGTACTATGGATAAAACAACCCCTTCGTGATTTTCACCTATCTTACGATCATGTTCCTATCATGTCTAACAATACTAGTGCCATAAACCTATCTAAAAATCCTATTTTGCATTCTCGAACTAAACACATTGAAATAAGACATCACTTTCTTAGAAATCATGTTCAAAACGGAGATATCTCGCTAGAATTTGTTGACACAAAAAAACAATTGACCGATATTTTCACCAAACCTCTTGCACCCTATCGCTTCTCATTCATTAGACGAAGTTTGGGTATTATCGAGTCAAACAACGTTCAAAATTAAGTTTCTACAAAAAAAAAATCTTATTACACACACACTCACAAAAAAATTTCGGACGTCCAGTACAATGCATCCAGTACGACAAAACTTTTTTACCTTTCTGATTTTTTTTGGCAGACGTTCGGTACTGAGATTTTCAATCTTAAAATCGCTATTTCCTCCTCTTCTTCTCCTCATTTTCCTTCTCTTCCTCCACTTCTTCTTCTTTCTCCACTCACGTCCAATCATATTTCACCTATAATCATCACTTCCACCTAATTTTATCTACCTAACATTGCTTCTCAACCGTTTTTTGAATCTTAAATTTCACCATTTTCGGCCAAAACACCCATATTCTTTAAATTCGAACCCTAAAGCTCTACTCCAACTTTTCACTTCAAATTTGTTCCAAAATCTGTATAGAAATCCACAATTTTGTAAGTTTCTAACATCCTACAACATCTATTCCAAATATTGGATACCAATTTTTTTTTTCAAAATCCTTCATTTTGAGCCCTAATTTTTGAAAATCCTCAAATTATTTTTTTGGCAAAATGTCGACCTCACAAGGCCGAGGAAAAAGACTCTAGCAAATCGTTCGTCGATCTCCATCTCCATCATCTGACGAAGAAATGGACCTCGAACTGAGACGCCAACGAACCCCTTTGAGAAGTCGCCCGTCCTTTTAGGTAAAAACGTAGATTTTCCTTCCTTTACTTTCTATGCACCCGCATTTAGAATAGAAGAACACTTCATGAATATGGGATAGGTGTCGATTTGCACATTAGAAGAAAATGCATATCCACGTTTAATACTAGAATTCTATAGAAATATGACCGTTAATACTCGTTCGGATGACATTACTTGTCTTGTTAAAAATGTTCGTGTCACCTTCTCCAAACCCCTCATTCGCACTCTTTTCGAACTTGTACCATGTGATATTCAAAAATTTAAGCACAAAACCCACCCTTGGGTAGATGGTTATAACCCGGTCGACGCTTGTCGTCGTGTGACGGGAAAAGATTTTGGAAATGTTTCAAAAATCTCGACTAACCAACTTACTCTCCCATGTAAAGTTCTACAAAATATCATTGTTAACATCATTTTACCTAGGAACGGTCATTGGGATGAAGTAAATTGTTTTGATCTTTTCATTCTCGATTCCTTCCTTGTCCGTCGGCGAATTGATTTCCCGACCATCGCATTAGGTCTTATGAAACTCATTAATTCTTTGCAATACACTAAGGAACTTCCTTACGGCATGATTTTAACTAAGATCTTCAAACACTTTGACGTCCCTCTTCACGATGAAGCCTTCATCAAACCTTGTCCTACCGACACCATTAGTTCTACCACTCTCAAACGTATGAAAATCTTTAAAAAAGATGGACAATGGGTGGCTAAGATGAAGGGGTTCGACCCGGGTTCAGGGCCTTCCACACTACCATTCGAAGAAAAGAGGAATGATGACGATAACGACGAGGGCGTGCTTGCTACCACGGGTCCTTCACACACTACTCCGATGTCGAGTACTCCTCGAGGACTTGACGAGGATCAGTTTTCTCTTTTGAGTGGGTGGCTCAATTTTCTTACTATGACAGTCGACGGGATGAGAGTGATGCTTCATCATATACAGACGCAGCAAGCTACGCTTCAGACCCAGTAGGATGCGATCATTGTACGGCAGGCCGAGATACAGGCCCAGCAGACCACTTTCTTTGCCAACTCCTTGCTCGATTCCCGTATTCTCCTCCTCCTCCTCCTCCTCCGGCACAGTAGTTTTGACTTAAATTGATATTACAAAGCTTGACTATTTTGATTATGTATTGCAATGACTACTTGAATTATTACAATGTAATGTTAAATCATTCTTGCTTTTTATAACAGCCCTTTTTATTATTAATTGCCGCACTGTTTGCTTATGCTAAAAGGGGAAAAAGATAAAATATAGATTTGCATGATTATGGTTAACAGGGGGAATAAAATTGAAATAAATAGGGAGGATATATGTATATAATTTTATTCCTTATCAATTTGTTTAACTTATAGATTGCAAATCATCGTGTTTGTCATAATCACAAAAGGGAAAATTGTTGACCTATGGTTGACATCCCATTTTAATTATCAAAAACAAATTGCGTTTATTTCTAACAAATTGATTTTGAGTGCCTATAGTGACTATTGCAAATCAATAAAATTGAAGACACGAAGTTCAACGCAATATAACTTGCATGCGACGATCAAATTGGGACTTAAAGATTTGCAAAAGATGTAAATCAAAATACAAGTCAAAAGAACGACAAAGTCATGACAATTAGACATTGTACAATCATATGTAAAGGTAAAACATTTTAATACTTGGCAATGAATCATGATGAGCTCAAGTTTTGGTTTTACGATCAAAAAATTATGGCAAAAATGTTTTACTCGTAAAATATGTTTTCAAAGGTAAAAAATCGAAACACGTATTTTAAAATATAATAAATACCTTGAAAAACATTTTTAAACGTCCCTCAAGCTCTTACATTTGTCAAAAAATTAAAACGAAGAAGTTGTGAGCCAAAAGTGCTGTACCGGAAGTCCGATACGCCATACCGGATGTCCGGTATGGTTGTTTTGGCTCCAACGGTAAAGAATTCAACCGTTTTGATTTTCTAACAAAAATGGCTAGTTGACCGTCTAGTACCGGATGTTCGGTACACCGCGTTTGGTACAGCATAGTTTTTTGACGATTTTTCACCTATAAATACCAACTCACTTTGCATTTAATTTCAACCTTTCTAGAGCAATAAGTGAGCATTTATTAAGATAAATCGTTGATCTTCATTATTTATTCATCCTCATAAATTGATTTATACTTAAAATTTTTTTTAATTATTCTAAACTTAGAAAATTAATTTCTATCAAAGTTTTTCATATCAAACACTTGAGCCATATTCATTGTCATCTATTAAAGTGTTTGCCTTCTTCTCTTCTTGTTCTCAACTTTGAATCTATTATTCATTAAGAATAGAATATTTCACTTGTAAACTTATTTTGAATTGTGGGGTCATATTGAGGTCTCGTAAAACTCAATAGTGTGGGTCGTATTTAGGTCCTGTAAAGCTCAATAGCGTGGGTCGTGTTGAGGTCCCGGAAAGCTCAACTTTATAAAAGGATCGGTGCTCCTTGGTTGTCACCAGAAGCTTTGTAAACAGTTGGATTGTACCATAAGTCAATCAACATAGTGAAAAAGGTCTTGCTCGTGCCAGAGAGCTTGATAACGGGGGACGTAGATCATTGCATTAGATCTAACCTCCATACTATATCGTTTGCACTCTCTATCCCTTCTCCTTAACGTGCTTTTATTTTGTGCAAATTTACACATTTCTACTTGTTTTCTTAATTGTGTCTAGTTGTCTTCTACTCATATTTGCTCTTATTATTTGATTGAATTAATTGCTAGAACTTGCTTACGATTATTAAATTATCAACGTATTTTTAACTTAAGTGAATTAAGATTATTATTCGAAAAAGTTTCAAATTATTAATTTATCAACGTGTTTCAAAAAGTTTCAAAAACCAATTTACCCCCTCTTGGTTAGCTATTCTTGGGCTTTCAATAGGCTTCACTTCTGAATTCTTCCAATTCATGAAGTTGTAACATTCAGGTTTTCCCGGCCTTCTCTAAATCTATGTTCAATTGCTTCAATGCCCACTATGCTCTGTGCTCAAACTCAATTGGTAAGTGACAAGCTTTTCCAAACACTATTCTGTATGGCGACATTCCACTCTGTGTTTTGTACGTGGTGCGATAGGCCCACAAAGCATCGTCCAATTTCTTGAAACAATCTTTTCAAGATACATTCACCGTGAGTTTCAAAATTCTTTTCAGTTGTCTGTTAGAAGTTTCAACATGTCCACTCATATAAGTGTGATAATGTGTGGCAATGTGATGTTGTACCCCATACTTATGAAGTGCCACTTGGAATAATCGGTTGTGCACCATCGCTTATGATGGCTCTTGGTGATCCATAGTGATTGAAAATATGTTTCTTCATAAATTCTACCACCATCCTTACTTCATTGGTGGGCAACGCCTTGGCTTCCACCTATTTGGAGACATAATCCACTACCACTAATATATATCGATTATTATAGGATGACAAAAATGGTCTCATAAAATCAACTCTCTATACATCAAATATTTCCACCTCAGAATATTATTTAGTGGCATTTCGTGATGGGCCAATGTGTTACCTGTCATTTGACACGTATCACATGATCCTCCATTGGCATGTTATTTGACTCATCTCAAATTACTTGATCTTCAATCCATTTATATTTTTGCATGATGATGTCTCCAATAACTATTTCATCGTCATCATCTTGTTCATATGGATCATCAAATATAGCTTTCCTTACTTCCTCCGGAGTCCCCATTAACAAGTAATTTTTTCTAAGATGCAATGCCCCCACAATATTCACGAGTTAGTTTAATCTCCTCATAAATAATAGATTTGATATTTAGTCCCTTCGAAAAGGCATCCTTATCAAATATAATAGGTTGATCGTATCCTTACTTTTTAAGTTCATGTCTTGAGAAGAATTCTCCAAAGAGCATTCATTTAAGTCGGGATCAATCATTCTAAATTTTTGACCTCTTGCGTCTTTTAATTCCCTGTCAATGGAGCAAAGAAAAATAATTAGATCAATTGAAAAAAGAAAGAGAAAGAGAATCAAACAACAGCAAGAAATAATTAAAACCAATATTAAATAAAAATAATCCTTGGTAGCAGCACCAAAAACTTGTTGCGTTTTTTTCTATAACAAGTGTACGATATCGTAACAAGTAATATAGTATACCTTTGAGTCCGGATTATCTTTCCCACGAGGACTATATTTTAGAACTTAATCATATTTTTCTAACTCCTATTTGATGAAACCAAACAAAGAATTATATGTTGTTGTGAATTTTTGGTTTAAACACTTGAAATTAATTAAAATGCAAACAAAGATTGATTGAAAATTTAAATAATGAATGCATATTAGGGCCGAACAATTTAACCCACTGATCACCTTTAAGTCTTAATTCAAGATTCAATAGTCTAATATAATATTCGATCGAATTCTTCTATTGTATTCTATTTACCCATCTTGAGTTCTCATTGAGCCTATTTAACTAATTCAATCTCATATCTCTATGCAAATCCATCTCATTTAAATGAAATATTAGTTCTAAGCCTCCATATAATGATCACAATACTTAGTATAGGTATCTCTACACATTATACTAATATACCGAATTTTATTATATGGTCTAAATCTCAAACTTACCTCTCGATTCGTAAAAGATTCAAAAAATCATCACGCATTAAACTCATAGCAAAATCAACAACGTATGATAAAATAAAAAGAATCTTGAATAAAAGAAATAAAGGGTCTCAGGTATATTACATTGTTCGTCCTAATATAAAATTTAACTACTCATAATAATGGAAGAAGAAAAACAAGAAGTTGTTATTGAATACATCATCGGATTTTGAATAAAGATGTAGAAAAAAAATTAATCTTATACCAAGATCTTCTTCATCTCCCGATCAATGTTTCAAAACTTGAATTTCTTGATTTTTTCTCCCTTCAATTATGCTCTTCAATCTCTAGTTGTATTTTTTTTTCTCAACGCGTGAAACTCTCTAACATTGCTAATAACTTGTATTTATACTCCTCCTCACGTTTATATGAATGTAGGGTTTCTTGTGAGCTCTAAATTGGGCCCAAAAAAAAGGACCCTGTGATCTTACAGGTGGCGCGGTGGTACCTAGTCTCAAAACCCTATGGTGCTGTAGCGCCTAATGTGTGGTATCGCGGTGCAACACTTCTATCACCTTCAGCTTCATGGCGCCTCAACGCCATACTTCTTTCCTCGATTTTCTAATTTGACTATTTTGCCCCTTTCTTACCATGCCAATGGCCTTGTTATCTCTTTTCTTTCCTTGATTTATGCTATCTCACCATTATTACAAAACAACACGAATAAACACATTAAAAATGTTCACTACTGGTAATATCTGGCTCATAAAGTTAAAAATGGAATAAAACCCGTGAGTAAAACACACTCGTCATAGGGATAAGTTCATGATCTATCAACATTTTATCATAACTGGCTCCAAATGGGATATTGACGGAGCTCTTGTTGTTAACCAACATGCACTTCAAACCATTCCGTGCCACAATAGCCATTACCACTAATGCATCACAATGGGGGTAATGTTGTCCCACCGTATCTTCTTGTGTAAAAGTAATGTGTGTCATATTACTTGTGACGTGGGGATACTGTTGACTATATAGCTCGGTTTGAGATTCTTTCCCAACTTGTAGACCTCCAATGATAGTATCTATCTCTCAAATAGGAACATTATTAGTGTCTGTCGAGGGTCTCTTCTTTGCTTTTGGCCACTTCTAGGCCTATCCCTATCTTCGTTCCTTTATGTCTAAGGAATTCTTCCCTGGGATGTCTCCTCGCCTCATCTCGTCTAGGCTATTGGTCATGCCTAAATGGAGGTGGACTTCGTTGAGTATGGCAGGCATCCCTTCTTCCTAAATGCGCATAAGTTTGCTCTACATGCTCTAGAATGGACATACAATCATTTGTCAATGACTGTGAGTTCGGTGATAAGTACAATAAAGCCTATTTGTAGGCTCATTATTCTCACCCCTACCTCTATCCCTTAAGCAACTTGGTTATCTTTGAACATCGGGTCCAACTTGTTCATATGTCAAAAGGGTACACCATTTAAATTAGTAGTAACTAATGCTTGACATGAAGTAGGGGTGATAGTATGCCCCACTTGGGTCAATTATTTATTCCCAAACGTGAAACATGGCCTCGTCTTTGCCTTTGAGGGAGTGAAAGTCCAAAAGACATTCGGTTGCAATGATTTATCAATTCCTCATAGATGACCTCAATTCTCATCAATTCCACAAATCATTAAAAGTAGTGGGATTCTTATTTCACACATCCCTTCAAATGAGGGGTATTCATGTTGAGGCCTTCTCTTAAAGCTAAAACTGCCTTTCTATCTGTAACTTGTCTACAGTAAGTCATTTTATCAGTGAAACCAGCCAAGTAGCTTTTCAAGGTTTCGCCCGCCTGTTGCCTTATATTTTGTAGATGTTGAATGGGGCCTCTCTATCCTGACTAGACAGATATTGATTCAAGAAGGCCTTTTTGAGGTTTGGCAAGCTCCTGATACTCCTACCCGGTTTACGACTATACCATATTTCAGCAACCATGGTGAGTATAAGGTAAAATGCTCTACATTTTAGCACAGTAAAGCTCAAGCTCATGTAGGTCTTGTAATTGTTAAGATGCTTTCCCGGATTGCCTTTTCCTTCATACTAGGGAATTTTTGAGAGTACAAAATGGTTGGGGACATAGGCATTCCTCAACTCTTACGAATGGGAGATTTTCATCATTATCATCATCATCTAGTTTGAAGGATCTGCATTGGCCATCTGAATATTCTTCTTCGGCTTGATACCAAGGCAATTGTAATGCGCAACATGGTTTCTCAAATTAGTTGTAGCCCTTTTCTTTTCGCCTATTTCTAAGTGGAGAGACTTATTGTGGCACATGACTTTGTACATTTTCATCTGGCCTTTGCATAGAAGGTGGTTGCTGGGGATATTTCTAGGGATTGACGGGCCAATTTTGTCAAATACACTGGAGGACCTTTGAGGTCCATGCTCTTGGGCATATTCTGGAGAAACGATGTTCTCCCTGTAAGGCAATTCGTCCTCATGTATACTAGTGTTGTAGTTAGTTGACATATCCACCTCCACCTTTCACTACAGCAAAATTGTGATTTCGTGACAAGATTTTTCGCAACAAACAAAAAGTTGTTGCAATAAGTGACTTAACACGACACATTTTTAAAGTTTGTCACGAAGATTGTGATGAAAAAAATGAGTACCAAAAAACATATGGAGACATAAAAAGTTGTAAATTACGACAAACAATAAAGAATGTCGCCAAAAATATGAGGGACACAAGGTGCCAAAATATTTTTGGTGGGAAACTTATGGCGACAAATTTTTACTTTCTTGCAACAAAGTGCTTGTGATGCAATAGGGTCTACTTTTTGCGATATAAAATATATTTGTTGCTAAAAATTTTATAGTTGGAGGAAAAAATTGCTACAAGAAAAACACTTTTTTTTTCAACGGACAAACATATTGCGGTATGTGTTCTACAACGCTCACCCGTAAACTGTAGGCTCTAATGTTATCATAAATTAGAAGGATACGACAACGTGCAATGAACGCTGCAAAAGACCTCAAATATACGTTATTGTAAAGTTTTTACGACTTTCGTTGTTCGTTGCATTTATTATATTTCGTAACAATCTTTTCTTGTTGTCTTAACTTCTTTTTGCAACTTTTTTCTCAATAGTGGCGGACCCAGCACCCGACAACCTCTGGCGGCCGCGCGTGCTGGATCCGTCGAAACAGGTTTTTTTTTTACAATAAATAAATATTTTACATTATATACCTGGTAAGTTCTTTTATTTTCATTAATTTCTTATAACTCAGTTGGCTAGAACTTATTTATTCACATGAGAGATCCCAGTTTCGAATTATTTTGCTAACAATTTTATTGAGAAATATGTTTAATTCTTCAATTTTTGCCAAAATGAAATGGATTGGATTCGAACCAGTGACCCCCCTCCATAAGACATTGAACACTTGACCATGTGGCACTCACGTAATTTGTTATCAAGTTTACCAAATTAATATATGTTACATACTAGCGATTTTCATGCATTTATAAAAATTTAAACCCGTACTCTTCATTTAAATTATACAAAACATTAATTTTTACAATAAAATTATATCTATTAAATTTGAACAAAATAATTGTTATATTTAAATTTAAACTTTGTTTGATCTCCCTTTTTTTCAAAATACGTTTTTTCTTCTTTCAACCGCACATTTTCAATAAAATAATATTACATGTAAACTCAAATTTTTTCTTTATTTATAACCACACATTCGTCATCAAATCATTATTCTAATATATATTTTTTGCGAAAAAAAATGGGCATCAAATGTGGCTACTAATATTTTATTGCTGACAATGATTGACGATCCACGATCGCCCATGCTGACTCGAGATCTTGGGTTTGTCGCTACCTCTCAATAGCAAATTATTGGCATCAAAGTATCAAGCAACCAAGGTCTCAAAGCTTGTACTCGGAACCTCAACTCTATCCCATATTGCATTTTTCTAGTGTTGGAATGTGAAAGTAAAATTACTTGAAAATTAAAAAATTTCTATAATTCAAAAAACAAGATCGTCTAGATATTCATGTATGTTATAGGAAAAATAAATTATTTGAATTTTTATCTAAATTCAATAATTAATTCATGAATCAATACTACACTAGTAATTCCAGCTTTTTAATTCCAATAACTTGATACTCTAAATCTCCAAGTCTTCTATGGTACTCTCCAAAATCAATACTACACTAGTAGGTAGGCACCTTTTAATTAAATCAAGAAACCAATTCTTAAACTGGGCATTTGAATAAAGTAAGAAAATTAATAATTTTTTTCTCTCTTTTTTCTCTCTCCAAATTTAAGCATTGTGAAATTATTATATTATATTTTGTTGTGTTCAATTGAATGTCTAGGTTCCATCTAGTCTCTATTTATAGAAATAAAATAGTTCCAAGCCATATAAAATAAGAATTTAACATTCAAATAGGAGTTTTAATTAAAATCTAAATTCAGTTAGTTTACATTTAATTACATGTGTAGCCCTAGAACTTTAATTACAATTAAAATTAAGTTTACAACTTCTATAATAATTATAATTAAGTACAAAACTTTATTATAAAGACAATTAAGCCCATTGTTTTTATAATAATTATAATTAAGTCCTAATACTTTATATAGCCAACACAAGGACTTGATCGAACATATATTATCCAAACTCCAATAATTAGATAATGTCTAGTCGACTCTAGACCACTCAATCTAATTGTTAGTCTTCGTCTTTTCCACTAAAGGCAAAAGACTGAACTCTCAAAATATATAAGATCGCAAAAACTAATAAATATATAATACTTTCCTAAAACCTGCTATATATGTATATTATCCCCATTCGAAATTCGATAATTAGTTATGAGTGTAAATAATCGTTTTGTCATTCTAATTATTCTCACTGACTTGAGACTATTTTCTCAAATGGTCGTGTGAACTAATCACATGTGTTGAAATTTAGTCATCGCTAAACACTGAACTTAGATTTTTACCGTTCAACATATACTAAATTAGTCACTCTACCCATTTTTCAGGAAGACAGCTAAGGACATGAATTCATGTTCTCTACTTCGCTTGCTCTCAAGCTCCCAAATCACCGAGATATTTGATCAATCAAATTGATCTCACCCCATCTCTCTTAGGAGATGATATTTTCGTTCAATGTGTTTACCCTTTTATGACTCTTGGTTCTTTAACATTTGTCACGGTCCTACTATTAATCTAATACAGTGTAAAGGACTGTGCAGATGTAGGTACCATCTTGATCTCCTTCAGGATTTTCTAAGTCATACAATGAATTTAATAGCTTTACAAGTCGCCAAATACTCGGCATCAATGGTAGAATCAGCAATGCATGATTGCTTGATACTTCTCTAAATAATGGCCCCACCATCAAGTTTAAACAATGATACTGATGCAGACCTATGATAGTCTTCATCACTCTGGACGTTCGAATCCTTTTAACTCATCGAAACAAGATCTGGCGAGGAGTATGTAATTTCTTGTTCTCTGGAGGTACTAAAAGATATGCTTTACTTCCATTCAATGTTTCGATCTTAGGGTTAGATAGATATCAACTTACCATACCAATAATATATCAAATGTCAAGTCTATTGCACAACATAGCATTCATGAGACTACCAACTGTCGTTGCACAGGGTATCCTACTCGTGCATTCCATCTCTTCAGAAGTCTAAGAGGACTGGTCGTTAAAGAGTGGGATTCCATGTCTGAAGGGCATATTACCCTTCTTAGAATCTTACATGACACATTTGACAAGTATTTTGTCAATATATAAAGCTTGAAATAAAGCTATCAACTTGTTCTTTCAATCTCTTAAGATTTGAATACCTAGAACACAGCTAACTTTACCTAAATCCTTCATATGAAAGTATTGGGCCAACCACGCTTTCGTAGATGATAATGCTCCCACATCATTTTCAATGAGTAAAATATTATCCACATAAAACACCAGGAATATTACAATTTTGTCCTTTATCTTTTATAGACACGGGTTTTGTCGAAGTTCGGATCAAAACCATGTCTTAATCATCTCTTGGAATTTCTATTCTAATACCTCGATGTTTGCTTCAATCCATAAGTGGATCGTTGCATCCGCATCATCCATAGTCTCATTGTATAAAGTCAGATCATCAACTTGTACTATGGAGATTGTCGAATTGAACCCTCCAATCAACAAGTGCTTAGAAGGAGAATTGATGACCATCCGACTTTGTCTAACGGGTGATTGATCTTGGATTGTGCCATCATTTGGAATCATAATATTTTTATCAATACACCATCAGGTGATGCCATTATCTCCTCATTACCTTCAACATTTTTTGATCTATAGGATCAAATGACAACTCATCTCTTTTACTCAGATCATGTTGTCCAGGTATATTTAACACCATTGGATGTCTGCCCTGGGTTGTGTTCCAAGAATTGATGGGATGGAATTGGTCCTACTCATTTCATCCAAGACGGCCTTATTCATGGACTGAAAATCATTAATATACTTAACCTCCCGGAAGATTGCATTTGTGTTAACAAAGGTCTTTCTATCTAGATGACTATAAAAATGTATCCCTTGGTATTTTTAGAGTATTCCACAAACAAACACATCTCTGACCTAGACTCCAACTTTTCTGTCTTCTCTTTCAACACATGAGCTGGACCCCCAAATTTTGTATGTGATGCAAGCACGACTTAAATACATACCAAAATTTCAGGAGAGTCTAGAGAACAGACTTAGAATAAACTAAGTAAGAATATATCCAACTGTTTCCAATGTATATTCCAAAATGACATAGGTAGAGTTGTGAAATTTTTCATTACTTAAACATATCTAACCATGTCTTGCTTCTTCTTTCTACAACATCATTATATTTGGTTGTACTAGTAGCATTCAATTAAGAAACAATACCTCGATCAGATCGAAGTGTCTTAATACTATTACCCAAATATTTCTCGACCTTAGTCTTAGACTCTTTTGATTTCTCAAAAGTATTTTACTTTCAAGCCATTAGGTAAATGTATTTGAATCTAAAGTAATAATTTGTAAAGAAATACTTAAAGTTTCCTCTCTAAAGTGTATTAACAGGACCACACATATTAAAATAAACTAGTTCCAATATATCTTTGGTTCTATCCCTTTTTGTCAAAAAAAAAAAAAATCTTGGTCATATTGCCTTCCAAACAAGGATCACAAACTGACAATGGTTCAATCTTAACCAAGTTGAGAATACCATCTCTAGTTAGTTTTTGTATTATGTTATAGTTAATTTGTCCAAGATGCTATAAATATGTATCACTGGTATGGTGCCACTTTTTATGATTTTCAGGAATAACCTTTTTATTTCATGTGAAATTATTGAAAATATGAAGACTATTAATCGAAACATGAACTTTATTCATTAAAATGCTAAACGTATCAAATGTTGATTTTATAGAATAACCTTGTCCTATTAAATCGAAAATTGAAATCAAATTTTTGTTTCACTTGCAAAACATAATAACAATCTTCAAGAATCAAATGCCTACCACTACTGAAATAAAAAAAAAATAATCTTATACTCTTGCCAAAACTATTACTCTTGTGCCAACGATGATTTTAAAACGTCCTTCACTAAGTTTTCTGCTTTCCTGAAGCACTCGCGTCAACATGCAGATATAATTAGTGATTCCAAAATCTACAACTCGGGAATTTATAGTATCAATCACTAAACGGTTCCCAATAACGAAAAACTTCACTTGTACATTACTTTCTAGCTAGTGCATCTGGGCAGTCTTTCTCCAATGTCCTTTTTTACCGTAGTTGGAACACTTGCCTCAAGGCTTTCCATCTATTTTTGGTCTTTTATTGCTCTCATGCTTCTTGATAGCTTTTTCTTCTTCTTTCCAAATCTTCCTTTTGGTTTGGAACCAAAGGAGCCACCAAATGATGTACAAGCATCTTCATTGTACCCTTAAGACCACTTTTTATGTTACAACTCTATCATCAACTCGGTTAATGGTATCTTCAACTTGTGCAGATGATCTCAATTTGAGTGTATAACATTTGTCTCAATCTCTAAATACTTGAAAATAATTTCGCCATCTGTAGGATGATCACAAATTATATTCTATCTAAACGATCTTATTATAAAGAAATCCTATCGAGCAACTCAAACAATGCAAACCTCATATAGAGAGTCCATTGCATTACCAGCATGAGGCAAATAAATTACTTTCCATATGGGTTGACTGAAGGAGACCACGGGGTTTTTTTTTTTCAAATAAACACCCTTGTCCACTCAATATTTTAAAGTAATAGATTTTAATTTTGAAGGCCCTATTTAATTGTGACATTTTTCATGAAAAATGTCACATCCGAGGAAACGAATTCCACTTTGACCATTTGATTGCAACGTGGAAATGAAAATCAAATTCCAAGGTACAACTACTTTAAACTGCATTTTCTTTATTTTCATGGAAAACGAATTCATATCGGTTTGGCAGGTTTTATTTTCCAACTAACATGGAATTAGAATTCATTTCCACCTTTGTCTAACTAACGGACCCTAAATAATTACCAATTGTTCACATTAATCAAATTAACATACAATTTAATAATTATGCTTTCCATTCAGAAAAATTTAATTTAAATTAAATTAATCAAGGACAAATCGATGTTCAATCATATGCATCCTATTTATAGTATCACGGGTGATGTCATAAATAAATCTACATATCATGATATCGAGAACGATAATATTTTAAACAATAATTTGAAACATTCATAAAGCGATAAATTAATAATTATATGTGGCCCAAAAATCGACTCAAGAATTAAATTAAAAAACTAATTGGGCTCAAACCTAATATTTAATCTAAATTTTGGGACTAAAAAACTCCAAGGATCTAACAGTAGCAATCCAATCAGCAATAGGGCTTCGCAACCATATCTATAAAAAAATAATTAATTTCGAACCCAATTTATCCAGATCCGACCCGATTCACAAAAAAAATAATAATAATAAAATCTTTAATTCAAGAAACAAGATCGTTTAGGTGTTCACGTGTATATTATATCAAGAATAAAGGATTCAAAATTTTACTTAAATGCAATGGTCAATTCTTGAATTAAATCTATATCATGAACTTCTAGCTTTTCGGATCACGAGTTTTCAGCTGTTAATTTCAAGAACTTGATGCTCCAAACCTCCAAATCTTCTATGGTATTCTCCAAAGTTAATATTACACTCGTGGGTGAGCATCTTCTTTTAATTAAATCAAGAAACAAATTATTGGATTAGACAATAAGAAAAATAATTTTTTCTCTCTTTTTCTCTCTCCAGTTTGAACACTATGTAATTATGTATTATGCATTTTTGTTTTCTGTAGGATATCTAGGTTTTTATCTAATCTCTATGTATAGCGAGAAAATAGTTCCAATCCTTCTTTAATAATAACTACAATTTCAAATAGAAGTTTTAATTAAAATCAAAGTAGGAGTTTTAATTAAAGTCCACTTTGTCTCAAAATTTTCGCTATTCTCCACATTCAAAAACAGTGGTATGTCTCCGTCGTCTAAATTTGCATTCGTCCTTTGATAACGGGTCGATGTTTTCCCAACCTTAGACTTTCCTTTTCTTAAGTTGTGGATTTTCTTTTTGATGGCATTTTGTACCTACATATGAAAATAGAAAATGTAGGTGTAATAGGTAATAACATGGAAGGAGGATAAAGTGGGGAATACCCCTAAACTATGCAACTATGTCAATTTTCATGCACCAAAATGTAAAAACTATGCCATGCTCTAGAAAATGTCATGATATAGGGTATGTATCATATAAATGAATATAATATAGCTCATATTTCCTAAACTAACATAAAAGAGGTAAATTCGCATTTTGACCCTAAACTGATCAAGGACTTTGACCACAGGAAAACGTCAAGAAAAGGTGAATTTTTCGCGAATGATCTCCGAGCGTATGAAAATTCATAAGTTAGTCTTATTCATGTTCAAATTTGGGATCAAATGGAGGTTGTTTAGGTTAGATGATGGGGGACAAAGTTAGTGACGTGAGGTGTCAATTCCTAGCCATGTCAACCTATGATGTGCTAACTCGGTCTTAGGTGTTTTCTAATGTAATTTTTGGTGAATTTCAATACCATAAACAATCTAGGGCAGTTATTGTATGAGGTCTACCCAATGCTAGATGCAGAGACGCATAATAGATCGATATGAACATCATGAGCTGTCCGGTAATAAAACCAGTTCTTGCTGATACCTTCTTCTCGGTTCCTTCTTCCATAACCTGAGCTCGGAGAAGGAAGAGATAAGAGGGCCCTATGGAGAATGTGGTCAGAAATCCATAATAGAGTCCGAGCTCAACTTCAATTCATAGATTAAACCTAAATTACCCCCAAATTTTCACTTAGGAAATTATCGAACACATGGCCGGCATAATATTGTCTCTTGGCAAGAAGTTAGGGTTCTACTCCTAGCTAAAATTTTCACACTGCAAACACAAACCAATACTCCACCAACTACCTAAGCCCATACTCCTCAATCATTCTCAAATTTTAAATAATAACCAAAGCACAATAGATGAAGAGAAAATGAGGAGGGTTAGTAGCATACCTTGAGTACAGGACAAATTTTGATGGGTGAGCAATCAAACTAAATGCCTACCAAGAATTTCAATTGCCATGAGTGAAGGTGAGTGATGTGTATGCCTGGGAATAAAAGCCTTCGTTAATTGTGTGTTTGAAAACTGGTTTGGCCGCCACTTTTTCAAAAACGCTACTACCGTGTGTGAGGTGAATGGGGAGTATTAAGGTATTGTATGATGAAACCAGTTTTTGATTGATGATTCTTGGGAGAGGAATGTAAATTCACTGTGCATTACCGTGAATGTGCTGTGGAGAAAAGAAGCCATGATTTTTCAAAACTGGTGATGCCTTATGTTTTCTTGTGTTTAAAATTTGTTTTCAAACTAATGAAAATAGGGCATGCTGACCCTATTATGCGTTGGACGAGTGCCCGGCTGATAAAGTTGGGTACCTGCCAGTTTACCAGAATTTAAT
The DNA here is from genome assembly GCA_903798255.1 of Fraxinus quadrangulata. NCBI lineage: Eukaryota > Viridiplantae > Streptophyta > Magnoliopsida > Lamiales > Oleaceae > Fraxinus > Fraxinus quadrangulata. The sequence goes on from CAIGRB010066491.1 coordinate 69,652, forward strand.
TTAATTTTTTTTAACTAGCATACTAGTACTTACTAACATGCAATGAAATGTTCTTGACTTCGTGCTCGACTTTATACAATGATCTAAAACAAAACTAACCAAAATGTAGGGGTGTCAATGAGCCGAGCCGCGAGCCGAAACTTTTTGCTCGGGCTCGCCTCAAGTAAAAATAATTCGAGCTTTTTTTGGAATGATTCGAGCCAAGCAAACAGCCAAAAAATTTAGGCTCGACCCAAGATTTCAGCTCGGGCCTTAACAAGTCGAGCTGAGCCGAGCTGAGCTGAGCCGGGCATAAACCGGCTCGGTTTTGTTTTGTTTTTTTTTAATTTATGACAAATCTAAATTTTTTTAAAGAATTTAACATATAAAAAAATTACAGCTAATACAAATTTAAATTTTTTTTAAAAAAATGAAGTGGTATGCAACTTTTTTTTTAGGCTCACGGGCAGGGTCGGTTCGAGCCGACGCCCCAAAATGCAAAACACAAGTAATTGCTCAAAATTCAACATATGATCCTAAAATACTAATACATTGACTAAACTACATGTAATGCAATAATTAATCAAAATGAGTGTTTAAGAGATAGAAAAATGGGTTGCCTCCCGTCAAGCGCTCGATTTATAGTCTAGAGCTTGACTTGTGGTTGATTCACTCTGGTGCTAAAAGATGAATGCTAGACTTTTCTTTCAAGAATCCACCATTCCAATATGGTTTTAATCTATATCCATTAACTTTAAACATGCATTTGCTTTCGTGAGTGATCTCAACATCCCTATATGGGAAAACCTTAGTAATTGTGTACAACCCTGACCGCCTTGACCTTAACTTGTCTAGAAAAAGCTTGAGTCTTGAATTCTATAGCAAGACTTGTTGCCCAAATTCAAGCTTTATTATTTGAATATGTGTATCATGCTACTTTTTGGTATGCTCCTTGTACAACTTCGCATTCTCATAGACTTCCAACTCATCCATCTCATTCAATTGAAGTAATTCCTTTTCACCCACTGCCTTCAAATTCAAATTCAAATTTTTGACTGCCCAATAAGCTCAATGCTCCAACTCAACTAGAAGATGACACGCTTTTCCAAAAACCATACAATAAGGAGACATGCTATAGTGGCTTTGAAAGCAGCTCTATAGGCCCACAAGGCATCGCTAAGTTTCTTAGACCAATATTTTCTTGAAGAACTAACAGTCATCTCAAGGATCCGCTTCAATTCCCGATTGGAGATTTCAACTTGCCCACTGATATGAGGGTCATAAAGGATAGTTATAAGATGCTAGATGCCATATTTAGCCAAAAATGACTCAAATTAATGATTGTAGAAGTGTTTATCCCCATCACTAATAATTGTGCAGGGTGTACCTTATAGAGTGAAAATGTACTTTTTCAAAAAAACTTACCACCATTCGAGCATCGTTAGTCGGCAATGCAACTGCTTCTACCAATTTAGAAACATAGTCAACTACAATGAGAATTTATTGATTTGAGAATGAGGGAGAAATGGTCCCATGAAGTCATTTTTCCCCTCATTAAACAGCTCTACCTCAAGAATATTATTCAAAGGCATCTCATTCTTTCTAGTGATATTTCTTATGCACTGGCATCTATCACGTCTTTTCACAAAAATATAAATATCTCTTAATATTGAAGACCAATAAAACCTAGATTGTAGGATTTTTGCAACTATCTTTGAAGTATCAAAGTTTCATAGGAAGATGAGTGACACTTCTCTAGTATCTGAGGAACCACGTCTTTAGGAACACACCACCTAATAATCTGATTTGGACTCCATCTATAGAGAATAGGGTCCTCCCAAAAATAGTACTTCAAATTAGAAAAGAATTTCTTCTTTTGATGAATTTTGATGACTTGAATAATCTGGTTGAATGATGGATTTGGCTAAATAATTCACAATATCTGCATACCATGGTGCATCATCCACGTTAAAAATCTGTACATCTGGAAAAATCTCATTTATATCCATAGATTCTTTGTGCTCTCCATGCTCAAGTGAAGATAAATGGTCAGTTATTACGTTTTCACTCTCTTCTTGCCACTTATTTCCAAATCAAATTCTTGCAAAAGTAGTACAAATTTGATATGTCTTGGTTTTGCATCATTCTTTGCCATCAGATACTTTAAAGTTGTATGCTATGTGTAGACTATTACCTTTTATCCAGTGTCTTGCTTGCATAATAAATCACATAAAAAGTTTTATTTCTTCACTGCCCTAATACTGCTCCCAATGCGTAGTCACTTGCATCACACATTAGTTCAAATGGCAAACTCCAATCTAGTGCAATTATTAATGGCGCTGAAATTTACTTCTCTTTTAGAGTGTTGAAAGCCAATAAAACACTCGTCAGAGAAGTCGAAAAGAACATCTTTGACTAGCAGATTGCATCATATTTTAGTGATCTTAGAGAAGTCCTTGATGAATCGACGATAAAATTCGATATGACCAAAAGGAAACTATGAACACCTTTAACTGAAGTTGGTGGTGGTAATTTCTCAATAACCTGAATCTTTGCCTTGTCTACTTCAATCCCTTTAGCTGAAATCAGATGCCCCAACATGATGCTTTCTTGTACCACGAAGTGACATTTTTCCTAGTTTAGTACCAAATTAGTTTCCTTATATCACTACAAGACCAATTTTAAGTGCTCTAAGCACTCATCAAATGAAGAACGATGTTTGAGAAATCATCCATAAAGACTTCTATTCTTCACCATATCAAAGAAGATTACCATCATGCAACGATAAAATATAGTGGGAGCATTGCATAGACTAAATGGCATCCTACGGTAAGCAAAGGTACCGTAGGGACAAGTAAAAGCAACCTTCTCTTGATCTTGGGTACTATCGAAATCTGATTATAACCATAGTATCCATCAAGAAAGCAATAATGGGAATGACTTGCCACCTCTCCAACTTCTTATCAATAAATGGAATAGGAAATTGATCATTTCGAGTAATAATGTTGAGTTTGTGATAATCAATACAAACTCTCAATCCCATAACAGTTCTAGTGGAAATTAGTTCATTCTTTTCATTCTACACTTCTGAGGTACCTTCTTTTTTGGGACATGGTAAAAATAGTCTTCTGTTGATCCTCGAGTGCTATCAAAATCGAATTATAACTGGAGTATCAATCAAGAAAGCAATAATGGGATTGACCTGCAAACCTCTCCAATATCTTATCAATAAATAGAATGGGAAAGTGGCCCTTCCGAGTAGCAGTGTTGAGTTTGCGATAATCAATACAAACTCTCCATCCCATAACCATTCTCGTGGGAATTAGTTCATTCTGCACTATTGTGAGGGTCTCTTTTTCAGTACAACCTAAACAAGACATAACCATGCACTATCTAAGATAGGATAGATTATCCCTACATCCAAAAGCTTCAACACCTCTGCTCTGACTACCTCCTTCATATTTGGATTAAGTCTCATCTGGCTGTCTATATTTGGTCAAAAATTATCCTCCATGAAAACTTTATACATGCAAAGTGTAGGGTTGATCTCTCTTATGTCAGCAATAGACCACCCAATAGTTGTCTTAGTTTCCCTAAGTACCCACAGCAATCTTTCTTCTTCAATCTTACTGATAGAATTTGAAATAATGACGGGCAATGTGGAAGATTCTCCCAATAGGCATAACAAAGATGAGATGGTAACTGCTTGAGCTTTTTAACTTTGGAGGTTCTTAAATGGATGTTAATAGCTTTGCGGGACCTGTGCCCAACTCCTCATAGTGTGGTCTACGCTTATATAGAGGATTAGTTTCAAAATATCTTTCTTTTATCTCAATCTCACTACAGCTAGAATGAGTGTATTGAGAATGTACACCTCGCATGGATTAGATGGATTATTCAGTTGAAATGTATCATGATCTACCATGTCCATCACATCAATCTAAAAGGAAGTGCCAAGCTCAATTGGGTATTTCATGGCCTTGATTACATCAATAAAAGCTCTTATTTCCCATCAATAAGAGCTCTACCACTAGCTAAAAATAGTCGACCCAAAATAAGTGGAATGCCCATGACCTCCTCCATGTCAAGAATGAGAAAATCAGTTAGAAAGATGAATTTGTCCACTTTTACCAAGATATCTTCAATGATTCCTCTTGTGTGATAGACCAATCAGCTAGCTGTAAAGTCACAAAAGTTGCTTTAGCCTCCCCTAAGCTTAGTTTCCTGAAAAAAGAGACGACATCAAGTTAATACTTGCACCTAGATCACATAAAGATTTATAAAATAATTGCTTACAGAATAGGGTACAGTGAAACTCTTTGGATCTTTTAATTTAGTAGGTAACTTATTTTGTATTCTGGCACTACACTCCTTGGTTAACACCACTGTCTCATGTTCATCCAGCTAACATTTTTTAGATAAAATAACCCTTAAGAATTAGGCATAACTAGGCATCTAAACAAGAGCATCAGCAAAAGGGACGTTGATGTGAAGCTATTTAAAGACCTCAAGGAATTTTGTATATTGCTTGTCTAACTTGTGCTTTTGCAGTCTCTAAGAAAATGGAATTGGGAGCTCGTATGGTTGGATAGGAGCAGTTACCTTAACCAGCAGTATAAGAGAACTCCCTTTAGCAGATGTATCTGTTGTCTATTTAAATAATTCCATACGTTCATTATTTGTATAATGTACTTTTTCTTTATTTACAACTAGCCTTTTAACATGAATCTCAAGTAACTAGACCCCATTCCCGGTAATAATTGCTTTGACATGTCATTGGGGTTAACTTCTATATTGCTTGGCAATGTACCTAGTGCTTTGCCTGTTATGGCGTGTGCCATCCGTCCCATAGGAGTTTCCAAGTTTTTAATTATAGCATTTTGATTCTGAAGAGTTGTCCCGGTCTTTCTCATGAATTGATTATTTGCCTCTATGTATTGATGTGTCTTTTCCATGAATTAACCAAACATCTCTTCCAAGGAAGTTCTCTCCTCTGTCTGCTGAAATTGAGAACTCTGTGGTCTATTAAAATTTTGATTACTCCAAGAAAAAATTGGGTGCTTCTCCAACCAAGGTTATATGTGTCAAAATGTAGGTTATTTTGTTGGCGCTGACCTCCTTGTACATATCCAACATGTTTAATATCTTGTACAAGAATTGGACAATCCGTTGTAACGTGGTTTGCCCCAGCATTCTTTATAATTTTCCATGTTGGTCTATACTGCATTTGCTGACTGTGACACATCCTCAACCTTATGAACCAAAGATTCAATTTTTGTAGACAATGCTATATAAGTGTCCACCTCATTCACTCTCAGTATCTTCCTATGAACAACCCACTTAGAAGCCTGCATGGCTATGGTAGTGGCCACTCTCTCAAACAACTCCAAGGCCTTATCAATTGTCTTTGTGGATAAAAAGCCATTGGATGATGAGTCTACCCTGCTTTTGTAAGATAGAAGTAGACTGTATAAAAATATTAGACATGGAACCCTTTATTTATGTCGTGATGATGACACTTCCGAAGCATGTTCTTTGATCTATTCTAAGATTCATCAAAGGTTTCAATTTCTCCTTGATGAAATGTGGATATATCATGCTTTAACTTTGCTATCTTCATCGGTGGGAAGAATTCAGTGCATAAATTTTGAGCCTAGTCATTCCAAGTGGTGATACTGGCAATAGGTTGTGAGTCTAACCATTCAAGGGCTCTATTACGTAGAGTATGTTGGAATAATCTCAATCTAATTGAATCATCTGAAATCCATTGATATTTAAAGTATTGACACATCTCCAAAAATCGAGAGACATGTGTGTGTGGATTTTCATCAACCTTGCCAGAGAATTGATGTCCATTCTAGAATAAATGAATGACATTTGTCTTCAACTAAAAGTTTAGCTGCCCAAAGGGAGGATAAAAGATGCTAGTTTGGCTCTGAATAATTTGTGGAGTCATGAAGTCCCCAATTAGCATGTTCCCTTCATCGACCATTGCTTCTTCATTCACTTGAACAATTGGATTATTCTATGCATCGGCCATCTCTGCATTTTGTGCTTCTCTTACTTATCTTTGCCTATGGTGAAAAGTATGTTCGATTTTTGGATCAACTTGTATCAGTTTACCGTCTCTCGAATTTCACATAAAATGCCTGAAAGAGAGACAATAGAAACACTAAAATAAATTCATAAAGCAAAATAAAATAAAAGCAAAAAGTTCAAATTAGTGCCAAGATAAATAAAATTACACATAAATACAATCATCGACAACGGCACCAAAAACTTGTGATGGAAATATTCTTCTTGTAAAATACCACAAGTGCCTGTTTGTTAACAAGTAGTAAAATGAATTTTTGAGTTCATATATCGTATCCACAGAGATTGTATTGGTTTAAATTCAAATTAAATTCGCTTAATCAAAACAATGAAGACTTGTGAATTTTTCTATAACTAACTTGTTATTTAATAGTCTAATTATGAATGCACGACCCAAAATCAATGCAAAGATCATGATTACTATAAAATTGATTAATATATAATAATGAAATGCGCCGATCCCGAATCCCCTTGTATCAATCCCTTTTAACCCTAGCTTTACAATTTGATAACACGATTCAATTATAAAGATATTTCTAATTTTTTAACAATCTGTCTCAAGTAGAATTAAACATACTCTCCCATGTGACTGGACTATATTTCTATGACGGATACGAATATAGAAGAATGTATTAATGATTTGTGAATATTTAAAGATCACGTAAAGTATAGCGGTATATTTCTATCTCCTATCAAACTCTACGATGATTAACACTATATCTAACTTATTTTCCATTTTTTGAAGGTAAAACAAACCACAGTATTCATACAATAATTATGCATATAATTGTAAAGAAGATAATTACATGAAACCGTTCAATAATTGAAAATGTGATTGAATGTCAAAAAGAAAAATTAAGAATTAAAGGTTCATGATACAAGATTCATCGTAACCCTAACACTAGATTTATTTAACCTAACATGTTCTAGGAAATAAAAGTTGTTCATCACTCGGAAATTCTTGAATTCAATCTTGAAGTTCTTGGATTTCAATCTTGATGTGTACTTTGCCTCCGTTTATAATTAATTCTCCACACTAACTTTCAGTTGATAAGTTGTATTTATAGTACTCTCCAAGAGGTCCCAAAAGTCTCTAGAATTTGTGCAAATAATGGTCTAAAAGGAAGAATCCCGATTGGAATAGAATTCAAAATGAAAAAACAATTTTTTATTGCTCAGGCATATGTTTTTGCCTCTATTATTTATAAACTAAGCCAGGAGATCGCCTAGTTATAAATAATTTTAAATGCTGCACTTTGGTCCCCAAATTCGATTCTTGTCTCTTTTAAGCCTTTTTCTCTTGCAATTTCGATCATTCAACTTCGAATTGCATCCAATTGAACCCGTAACAAATCTTCATTTTGTAACCTGAATTAACTATTGAAATGTTTCTATTTAGTCCCCATACACTTTTTTCTTTTCAACTTGCTTAGAAACGAGTCCAAAACTGAAACAAAAATGAAACTAAACTAAATTAAGTTGAATTCAATACTTTAACGATATAAAAACTTAGTAATATGGCACAGATAAGTGCACAAAACGAACTTATCAAAAAGTTGTGTCATGCCTCACTTTTCAACGAAAATACCAAACTTATATAATCGCAAGTGATCATAGGTACTTTTATTTATACGCTCAATAATAAATAAATGCAATAAATAAATAAAACCACAATTTATTAATTATATATTATTATTTTATCAAAGGAAAATATACTATATGGCACACAACCCAACAACTTGATTGTTAGATTGGCCTGCTAGTGGTGTGTAGGTGAAAAGCAGAGGCAGGTGGCTATAATTGGTCTCATGAAATGCAGTGGGTTTTTGACAAATATGGAGTGGATAGGGACGGTGGGATTGGTTGCTAAGTTTAGAAAGGAGAAGATCGGCTCTAGTCAAAATGGTAATGGGTCTATTTATTGTCCACTAGAACTTATTTCCTCCATTCAGAATCTTGAAGAAAGGTAGGCATTGTTCGTCGCCTTTGAGAAGAAGCAGTTCAAAATAGCTACACGTCCAATGAGGCCAACACCTCTTCAAGTTTCTGAGGTGACCTAATTTCAATCAAGGCTTTGATTTTCTTTGGGTTGGCTTTGATGACTCTATGATTGACCATGTAGCCTAGGAATTTTCCAGAGGTAACTATGAAGGAGCATTTTAGGAAGTTAAGCATCATCCTTTACTTGGAAAGTTTCATCGAGGTGCTTGACGTGCTCGAAAATCCACGATTGATCATAGATGCAAGGTTAATTCAATTCATATTTTGAATATTCATCGTTGGAATTGATTCCTATTTCTCCTTAATTTTAGTTAGTTAGAAACCAGTGTTCTAATTAACCCTAATTATTAAATAACCTCAGACCAGGGCTCAAGATTCAATTTAATAACAGCTTTACACAATAGAGAAATCGATTAACTAGATAACACAAACACCAGCGGTTGCATTCAATCTATTTAAACATTCTTCTTAAGATTCAATAACCTCTACCGCGGAAAATCATCAAATCCTAGAACTTCATAAGTTAAAGGGATCCAACAATTACGAATTTGATGTTAACTTAGTGGTAAATTGTTATAATCAATGAACTAGCGGGCCATCTAGCAATTAAAAGCAACAAATCATAGAAATAAATATAGAAGAACATTCAATACACTAAATATAAATCAAATAATAATAAAAACTATTTAGATCTCACAATATGTGGTTTTGAGGCTTCCATTCCTTCGACCAAGTGTAAAAGTTTAATTAAAATTCATGAATCTAAGAGAGAAATAATGAAGAATGGAATTTGGAGGCGTTTTGTATAATCTGGGTTTGTTCTACGGTTGTAAATCATGTATTCGGAAACCAGAATTTTCGTACCCAGAATGAACCATGCGGCCGCATGGTAGAAAGTCATGTGGTCACATAGAACAAGTAAACTCAGCCCTCATACTTTGGGAAGTGGTCTATGTGGCTGCATGGTTTTACGAAACTTCCTCCGGACAGCTTTCAGTATTTTGGTTATATTTTTTTCTCCCGATATCCGATTGAGGAAATTTAAGATGCGTTGGAAAGTTAACTCAAAGGGATACAACTTTACTTCAGATATGATCTTCCAATTCAGTCGTTTTCCATATCCAACAAAATGGGTCTCAATATGAGACTGAAAACTAGTGCATAACTTTTTCGATTGAAAATTGATGTGTAATCATAATTTGATGATATTTCATTTCTTTGACATCTTCTTTCAACCAATTGACTCCTAGTACTCTCAAATCTTCATCGTTTGGTTCGACACAACTTTTGTTTATTTGCACGTTAGTCATTGAACTTTCATTTCCTTTCACTTTGGTCCATTTTTACCTATTTCTTCCAAATTATGCCATTTCCATATAATTGCCACCTAAATCAAAATATGAACATAATGAGTACATTTTTGCACAAAATAATCATACAAACGCATAAAATAAGGAGGAAAAAATATGCATTTTACATTCCTATCAAAAGACCCTTGAGTGCACTAGTTGGTCTATCTTAGGAAGTGGAATGCTATCATTGGGGCAAGCTTGATTTAGGTTTGAGAAATCAACACAAACTTTCCACTTGCCATGTGTTTTTTGATCAGGAAAAGGTTAGAGACCCACTTCGGATAGATAGATTTTCGGATAAAATGATTGTTGATCAATTTCTTTACTTCATCACCTAAAGCTTCGTATCTCTTTGGATTGATGGGTCTTCTATTCTGTTTGTGAGCTGTAGCCTTAGGATCAATTTTCAAGTGGTGGCAATTGACTTTTAGATCAATGTCAACCATGCCTTCATACTCCCAAGCGAAGATGTCTAAGTATTTGTGCAAGAAGCTTTTCACTTTTCCTTGGCCTCTAGTGGTGGATCTTTTCCAATCTGCAAACATTTGGAGAGATCTTGGGAATTTACTTGAAAACTCTCCAATTTCTCTACTGGGGTTGTTCAAGGCTTGCAATCGATGATATGAGGGTCCAATTCCTCCAAATTAACTACTTTTTCAGCAACTCTCCCCTTTTTAGGAGATACTCGTGATTCTTGGATAGCCTCTTCTTCAGAGATGTTTATGACTCCAATGACTGGCCTTCTTCAGAGGCATCCATCATTTTGAAGACATCCTCTTAACTAATATAAGACATTTTGCCTGAAGCGTGAAGACATGGTTGGCATTGACTAAAAGTGAGTTATCACCACCTAAAAAATGATCCCAAGTTTGCCCTATATAGACAAAATTGGAGAGCCCTCAACATAGAAAAAACAAAGCACTAAAGGAGAAGGTTGAAAAACTGGTTGCCAATGGCTTCAACAGAGAAGCCCTATATCCAAGGTAGATTTGCAATCCAGTCCTCATAAAGAAGTATAGTGGCAAGTGGATGGTTAGTGTAGACTTCTCCAACCTAAACTAAGCTTGCCCAAAAGATATTGGTCTTTCTCCACAAATAGATTAAATATGGATGCCAACGTAGGTACTAATTGTTGACCTTTATAGGCGCCTATTCAGACTATAATTAGATCCCCATGCACATCATGAATGAGGAGAGTACATCCTTCATTACTGATAAAGGCTTCTACTATTAAAAAGTGATGCCATTTAGGTTGACAAATGCTAAAGCCACCTATTAGAGGTTTGCCAACAAGATGTTTGCTGATTTTATTGGCAAAATGATGAAAGTATATAATGATGACATGCTCGTCAAAAATCTCAAAACAAAGGACCACATCAAGAACCTAGATACTATCTTCTAAATCTTAAAGAGGTACATAATGTGGTTAAACTTCTTTAAGTGCACCTTTGGCGTCACCTCCAAAAAATCCCTACATGTTATGAGCAGAGAGGTATTGAGGTCAACCCTAAAAAGATCAAAGCCTTTATAGAGATGAGGTTCACCTCAGAATCCAAAAGAGGTACATAGCCTCACTGGACAAGAGACATCCGTGAGTTCCCTCGTCTCAATAGCCATTGATGAATATCTTCATTTCCTTAAAATTTTTATAGGTGGATAAAGTTTCAATGGCAAAAGAGTATAAAGTGACCTTCTAAGAATTGAAAAAACACCTCGATCAGGCTCTCCTTCTTTCTAACCCCAAAGCTGATGAGCCCTTATTATTATATTTTACCATATCTGAAGAGGCCATAAGCTTAGCTCCTATAATGTTAGTCTAAAATATTTTATTTGATTTGAAGATGGAAAGGAGAAAAATTACATGCCGCTCCCAAGTGCTCATAGTTGTATCCAACCCTTGGCCATTCGCTAAGGAAGGAATTGACCTCATAGGTCCCCTATCGAAAGGAAAAGGTAATGAGTGCTACGCTATTGTCTCCACTGACTACTTCACAAAGTGGGTAGAAGCTGAGCTTTTGGCCAAAATTATAGAGGTCAACAATTCCAAATTCCTTTGACATAATGTCATATGCTGGTTTGACATTCTCCACTCAATCGTATCTGATAATAGATGACAATTTGACAATAAAATGGTTAAGGAGCTCTGTGAAGAGCTAGAAATCAAGAACTACTTCTCAACGCCTCATCATCCTCAAGCAAATGGTCGGTTAAAGTCATCAGCCAGATCATCAAATATACTTTGAAAAATAAATCTGATGCCTCCAAAGGAACATAGGTTGATGAACTCCCTTAAGTGTTGTAAGCTATTTGCACCACAAGTCGAACCGTCTCTTCAGAAATCCTTTTTTCTATGGCCTACGGGGCCGAATCTATGAGTTCAATTAAGGTAGGCTTACATTCAACTCATCACTTAGACTTTAACAAATTTGCCAATGACGAGTTGAAGAGGCTTGAACTTGAATTCCATGAAAGAAGAACCAGGCATAGGAAACTTAGGCCCCAATAGGGAAGGCCTATATAGCCTCCAAATTGAAGACCTGAATGGAAAGGCACGGCCTTAACCATGGAATATAGAACATCTACACATGTATTATCAACTATCAAAGCTCAGTCTTTCGACTGGATGATTTTTCCCAACTCAAGCAATATTGTCAACAAATCCAAAGTGCAAGTATCTCTACTTTGTTACTTCCCCCTTCATGGATGAACCATCCACTATATAATAATTCAAACTGCTTTCAAAAAGAGGGGGTAAAGCAACCCAAAGAGAACCCACCTTAAAACTAGCAAAGACGAGCCTTCTAAGGATGAACTATCTACCAAGCTAAAGTCTAACCATTATACTTAGAAATTTTATTGTAATCAAGTCAAAACTCCTAAGTGATCTTAGTTGAGCATAATGATTTCCATTACAAGAAGCAAATAAATTCGGATGATTTTTTAGGTCAAGTCACATTGTTTGACGGATGAGTTTACTTGTACAAAAATGGAAAAAATGAAATTAGAATAATTGAATTGAAAAAAGGGACATTTCATTCATAAGCAAATGTTTACAAGATTACATGTCGATAAAGACGAGACCTAGACACTAAGTAGGGGCTTTAACATCTTCAACGTCAAGGTCTTTTAGGGTAGAAGCCTCTTCAACAGAAGTACTCTTTTGGAATAACTTTTCCTTCAAAGTAGACAAGTCCAAGTAAGGATGCAGTTTAGCCATCCTCTTCAAGATCTCACCATATATAACCTTCCTCCAATATAGTCCTAGTCTATCATACTCAGTAATTTCATGAAAGTGCTTCAAGTATTCATTAACTACTGTTTTCCCCAACACCTTCAAGTTGCCGCCTTAGATTGGCAGCTTCTATACCTAGCCTCTTCATTTGAGCCTTCATCTTTCTTGTTTCCTTATTCGCTGCCTCCAAGGAATCCAAGGCTATCTTTTGCAAATTATCAGAAGTTTCCACTCACTTCGTCAAAGCATAAACCTTTGCTTTAGAAAAATTGACTTTATTCTTCAAATTTTCATTCTCAGTAGATAAGAACTTCAACTTCGACTCATTCATAGCTTGATTTTTCTTGGATGCTTTGACTTTAACCTATAACTTGGCCGTATCAAACTTTAGATTCTTCTGCTCCATCCCTATCTCTTCTGTCTTTTTGGCATACTCCTTATTCATCCTCTAAAGTCACCTTATCTTCAATTGGGCAAAGACTTAGAAGCCCATCACGTAATCTTGTAAGGTAATCCTTGTAGTTATCAAATCTATCGAGTTATAAATCATGGCTTAGAGAGCATATTTTCCAATCCAATATTTATGGTACACTCTTCTAACCACTTGGACTTCCTATGGAAGTAATGCATATGTTGTCAGGTCGAGCTCCTCCGTACAACTCCAAGAAACTTTGAGCCTTATCTAGAGTAGGCTCTTTGCGAATAACCTATTTTTCCCTCTTCCTTTTCTTAAGTGATTTATCTAGGTATTTGACCTCGTCTTCTTTGACTCGGATAGCATTTATTGGGCTCACCATTATTGGTTTCTTATTGGACTTCAGTAGAGTAGTTTGGAGAGTTGGTTGAGGCTGAGGCTCGGAGGACTTGGTGATATTTATTTTTCACTTCTTGGCCTCTCATGTTGAGGTTCTATTTTTTCTTTGCATTTCTTCTTAGCAAGGTAAGTTAGCTTATTAGCTTAGAAGATGTAGACCAGCTCATACTCCTGATGCTTTTAGGTAGAGGTGTTGGTGTTAAGAACTCGTTCCTTTTGGCTGATCTTCCTTAGATGAAAACATATCAAGCTTTGCATACTACTTTGCAGTGTGTTGTTCTATAATAAAAGAAACAAGGTGCTAATGCCTAGAGAAAAATCAAGAACTAATTAATACGTCGAGGCATATCAAATTACTACCTTTCAAAGCCATCAGTGTGTGCTTCACAAAAAGGGTTCATTTGGAAATGGCTTTCTTAAAGTTTCGATCTTGTGGCAATTCATAAATGGCACGAACTATTGTCCACTCGATAGGTTCTAGCTTGAACCATTCAACTATAGCTGCAAAAAGGTGGAAATGGAAAAATATTGTAAGTATAAAAGGAAAATTTACATGCTTTAGATCAGAACACATTGTATTCATGATATAGGTCGACACAGTCATCTCTGGGACCAAATTGCCCTCCAACATTTACCATTTATCCTTAGCCCAGAACTAGAAATAATTTCATTTCTTAATAGAGGTTGAAGGGCACCAAATGAAGGGCGAATGCTGAAACCCCATGGGTTTATACAATACCATCATTTAAAATCTTCTCTCCATTAGAGGCTTTCAATTGAAAAAGAAAATCATAGATTGGCATATCCCTACTTATAGAGACATCCTTCCAAAGAAGTAAGGCCATGCTAATTGGCTACATGAGTTTTGCAAAAGCTGGGTGGGAGCTCAGTTGTATTGCTTCAGAAAGTATCTAATGAAGGGATGCGAAGGCAAACTACATCCCCACATAGGAAATCGACTCACTAATTTCAACACATTCATCCCTAGGAAAACACTCTCGCTCATCTAGTCAAGGCACTAAAAACTTAATGTAATCAAGGACCCTGAAGAGTCCTCTAAACTTAACTAATTTATCCTTCATCGCCTTAAAGTGTACGCTCGTCACCTCCCCTTAATACTATAGTCTATGAGCCCCTCTTGTATCATCCAGGCACTGAAAGTCCCCCATTGCCTCTCTAATGCTCTAGATATGGATAAAGTTTTGGATTATCCTCGTTTCCAGCCCTATAAAAATTTCTTCCCATTTTCCTAGAACCAGAGGCCATTGTCAATGTTCTTTGAAATTTTTAAAATGAAATGAAAAAGATGAAGAGTTTCACGGCGCAAACTTTACCTAAAAATTGAAGTTATGATGGAAGTGCATAGAGTACTTGCCAGAGAACATTTACTGATTGTCAAAAATTGCTTTGAAAGTTAGGAAAGCTTTGAGAGATTCTAAATTTTTTTCCAAAGTAAAGAAATCAAATAAATGGCTAAGGCTCATAGGTAAAGATGACGAATAATAGCTATTGGATTATTAGGAATTGATCTGAGACGCCCATCTATACAATCAATTTAGGTCGTCGAAGGCATAAAGGTGCTTCTTCAATGCATCACTATCTTTTTTTGGAAAGATACAATGTTTCAAATCATGTGTCATGCATCCCATCAATGTCTTGTCATGTTAATACCTCACATTTAGTTCTACCAATACCAATTGTTCTCAATAAACTCGCCCTCATATAAAGGCCTCATCTCAAGTTCAATTCAGCCTTATCAAAAGCTAATTTTTCTCAATAGGCACGTCCTCATGCAAGGTCTAACCTGAAGTTCTATTCAGCATTATCAAAGGCTTCTCTTCTCAATAGGCTCTCTCATGCAAGGGACTCACTTCAAGTTCAATTCAGCCTCATCAAAGGACGTATCTTCTCAACACGTTTTCCCTCATGCTAGGGCCTCACCTCAAGTTCAACTGAGCATTACCAAAGGCTACCTCTTTTCAACAGACTCATCCTCATGCAAGGGTCTCGTCTCAAGTTCATTTCATCCATCTTAAAGATTGCATCATGCAATGTCTTTGCCTAAGAACCGGTTTCTCAAACATTGCCATAAATGATCTATACGCCTTAGACATTGCTGGTCTATACATTATATAAATATCTATACTTCAACTTGGAGGACTATGGTGCTACATTATCTCTTCGAAATTAAAGGATTATCTTAAAAGTTCAAGCTCAACCAACACAAAGTACTCCAAGCTAAAGCATCACTTTTCTAATAATAGATCACATAACATGGATAACATACCTCGACCTAAGAAGTCTACACATTATATGGATATTCATGCATAGATTTGGGAAACTATTGATATGCCTTATCCAATGAGGCTCCAAGCATGACCATGTGGCAGCTACATAACAAATAAATCCAAGATCGCACTCCACACCACTTTTTATACTTGGCCAAACCCCGTGGAGAGGCCAAACCCTCATGATAGGCCAAACCCTGAACTTTCATAGACTAAGCGAATTGATATAAGGCGTTGCAGCCCCAATTCGAGGTGAATAGCCTCTAGGTTTATGAGGTAAATTTTCTGTAAAATATGTTTCAAAAGACTCTCTATTTTATCTTTTGAAAATAAAGAATGAGTTTGGAAAGCCAAATTCATTCTCTATTCTTAATTAACAATGATTACATTTAATAAGTTACAAATTTTAATACTCTATAATTTAAATAATTCAAATTACATTCGAATTGATTGGCCTCTAAATATAAAAAAGGTTTGTTAAATAAGAGATGAGGAGAAATCAATAAATGTTCATTAGGAAAAATAAATAAAGTGTATTGTTGGAGTGCATAAAAAATTACTCTCTAAACTTAAAGATGCTTCCTATTATATATAAAATATTTTTTATAAATAGAGAATCTCTTGGAGATGCTTTGATAAGTAAGGACATTTGTTGAATAACTTTTATGTACTAAACATTGTTACTATTATGATAGACAATGCTATCGCAAAACTACAAAAGTTATCTCTAACTAATGAAGCAAGTTTGTGGCACTTAAAAATTGATCATGTTAACCTTAAATAATTCAAAAGCCAATAAAAGATGTGTTTTTTTAATTAATTGGAGCTTAAAAAAACATTTCCTTGATATTGTTAACGAATAATGCCCAAGAGATCTTTTCATCAAAAAGTCATAGAGCTCAGACGTATTGAAATTAGTACATATTATATAATGTATGTGGACTAATCCAAATAAAGATACTATACTTGATGTCTCAAAAGTCCAAAATATTTGACAAGTTCAAGAAGTATCGAATTACAATCAAGAAACATTTGGGAATAGTATCAAAATATTTTGATCAAATCGAGGTGGTGAATACATATCATTTGAGTTTAGGAACTACTTATCAAATAATGGGATTGTATCCAACTGAGCACATCGAGGACATCCTAATAGAATGGCATTTCAAAAAGAAAAAACATAACTATGCTGGATATGGATAGATCTACGATATATTTCTCAACACTTCATACCTCTTTTTGGGGATATGGACTTCAAACAACTGCATATGTTCTTAACTTGGTACCTCATAAGTCTCTCGTTAAAAACTATGGAACGAATGCAAGCTAGCCTTGGCCCACATCTTCATTAGGGGTGTTCAGCTCATGTGCTAAATGGAAGAATGAGAAGTTAAATCAAGATCTGATATATAGGGTAACCCAGAAGCACTAGTGAATATTACTTCTATAGTTCTCAAGAAAATAAGGTATTTATTAGTACAAATGCAATATTTTTAGAGGAAAAATACATAGAAGAACATGATTTAAGGAACAAAGTAATAATAGAAGAGATTAGTGTATATTGAAGACCACCTAGTCCAGAATTACAACTCGATCTTGAGGATTACAACCTGCTAGAACTAGGAAAATGAAGGGTCCTCAATCATAGTTGGCAAAATGAGTCGACCCAATCCAAAGAAGGGATATGCACTCAACCCTATTGATCAGGAGATGTTCGAGGTAGTTAAGGAATATCAATTTTCCTACAGATTTAAGAATGAACAAGGACATTGAAATTGAAATTGCACTGCCAATGGAAATGATAGACCAAGAGAACAATAAGCATTTAGACAAAGTCAGTTGGTTATTTAGAAATTCGTGAGTTACTTGGTAGTTGGAGAAGCCTATCAAGAAATCTCCATAAAGCAAAAAGAGGACCCAACTTCATTCAAAGAAATAATGGAGGATAAGGACTTGAATTCCTGAAGGAAGACCATTGATTTATAAATAGATTCTATGTACTCAAGTATGGGTTCTTTTAATACCTAAAATTATTAAATCATTTGGGTGCAAGTGGAACTAGAAGAGAACGGGGAAAATACACAATAAGATGGAGAACTTTAAAGCTGGGCTTGTAGCTAAGGGTTTTACCCAGAAGAAGGTATTGATTATGAAGAAATCTTCTCACCAATAACTGTGCTTATGTCTTTTCCATTACTTTTATCCATTGTAGCTCATTTTGACTATGAGGTGTGAAAGATGGATATTAAGAGGTATTCTTGAATGACCATCTTAAGGAATGCATCTATACAATGCAACCAAACTTATTTATATTTTATTGTGAAAGGGCATGAAGGGGAAGTCTACAAATTGGAAACTTTCATTTATACACTCAAACGAACATTCAGATCTGGAAAAGAAAGATTTGATAAAGTGATTAAAGCAAATTGTTTTGATCAAAACTTCAGGAAACCACGTGTCTATAAGAAGATACAGAAAATGTTAGTTTTCTTACGCTATATGTAGATAAAATCCTACTCATCGAGAATAATGTAGGGTTATTGTCATCGATGAAAACATGGTTGGCCTAATAGTTTCACATGGTGGACTTATGTGAACCTATTTATGTTTTGGTTGTTACGATATTGAAATAACTGTGATAATATTAACAAAGCAAAGGGAAAGGAAAGTGAACAAAGTAATGGTAAAAATAATTAGTTATTTATGTTGGCTTTCTTCATTAATATATATAAACTTTACAAATTGATTTAAGTACAAAAAGTTTTCCATACTTCACCTACTACAAGACAACATATTTGATAGCTTTATCACCATACCATACATGTACTAGTAACTCAGGGAATGATGATTACAAAAAGGTATAGTGGATTGATAGTAAAAATGTCATGCTACACTTAACATTCCTCCTCGACATGTTTGCTAGAAACACCAAGAAGATCTCTTAGTGTTTCAAACTTTCCTTTCCCCAATGACTTAGTTAGGATATCAGGAAGTTGGTCATCATATTTGCAGTGTACCAATTCAATTTCCTTCCTTTCTTGCGCCTCCCTGATTGAATGATATTTAATCTTGATGTGCTTGGTTTTGCCATGGAACACAGGGTTCTTAACCATTGCTACTGCACTTTAATTGTCACAAAATATGATGGTAGCTTTATCTGGTTTTTGGCTTAATTCTTCCAGCACTTTCCTTAACCAAACAGCTTGGTTGGTGGCTTCTAATGCAGTAATATATTCAGCCTCTGTAGTCGACTGACCCATAGTTTTTTGCTTTGTAGAATTCCAGCAAATGATGCTTGATCCAACATAGAATATATATATATCATGATGTGCTCTTCATATCCTCTAGACTCCCAGTCCAATCATTATCTGTATAACCAGTTAACTTCCAGCTTTCTAACCTCCTAAACCAGATTCTTAAATCCTCTGTTCATTTAACAAATCTTAGGACTCTTTTAGTTTGTTCTTCTTGCCTCATCAACCTTTTTTGCTCTGCTGCTTGAAGGGTATTAACCAGTTCAGCCAAAGTAAT
>CAIGRB010066516.1:4294-18010 GCA_903798255.1 Fraxinus quadrangulata
ATAATAATAATAATAATAATAATAATAATAATAAATTCTATCTGTTAATTCGATTCGATCGAAATAGATTTTCCCCTTTCGAATTGGAAATTGATGGTGCCCGAGCAAGGTACAATACTTTGAAGCACAATGTACTAGGCACCAGGGTATTTTCAAGCGTTTAATGCTTGTAATTTCTGTGAAAAATGAAAAAACTTGTGGAAGAATTTGTTTAATATCATTATGTAACTAAGAATTTTCATAATGACAACAAATGGTACAATCTAAACAAGGGGCATGTTTGGTATGTGGAATTTGGAGGATGCTGCACAAGAAAGTAGCCAAGATTTAACTTCATCTTGCAACCTTAATTCTGCCAATGCAGTCCAATTAATACACCAAACATGTCATAAGGCATTCTAGTGCTTGGGGAAAAATAATGGCTGAAAAGTGGAAAAGATAACCCCAAGTTTGATATAGGTTTTGGTAAAGAGAAATCGGTTTAGTAAAGCAAAAAGAAATTCTAGAAAGCTTTTATCTTTGGTAAGAGTTTATTTTTGAAGTGCTTCCACCTCAGCACTGAATTAACTAAACATTCTTTTTTGACTTTGGCTTGCGCAAAGGATTTCCAAAATTGCCTGCACCTTATATAATTTACAGAAACACTTCTGTATCTCACTTTTTCGACTTGCCAAGCAACATGAAAGAATCAGTGTATTGAACTGAAGGATGTAAAACTTTCCATTCTTGATTCTACTATAGACTTGTCTAATGAATGTATCCAAGATGATTGGGGAACACATTTTCTGTGAAGTAATTTCTGGCACATGGCTTCATCATAAGTTCCTCCTGGAAATATAACTGAATGAAATTCTTTTTTTGTTTACACTGGAAAGTCTCAAAAAGCCCTGCCAAACAGCACCTTAATGCAGAAGCAAAACAGCATATTTAGATAAGGAGATTTGTTCTTGTGAATATACTATCACTCACTTCAAATGCTTTGCATGCCTCCCATCACACTAAATGCATAATTGGATAGTTTCCATGACACCTCCTTTATTTTGATCTTTCTAAACATCTATATTCCGTAGTCACTATAATGTGGGTATCATTCTATGAATCTATATTATAGTCCCTTTGAAGTATTTGACATGTTGAAGTAGAGTTTTCAGTCCTTTCCCAATAGAATTTAGTTCAACTTTCAATATCAACTGTTGATATCTAAGCAGACAGGTGAAAGTGGTTCCTCAAAAGATTTTGTTCTAGAATGGGATTCTCCACAGACCCAAGATGTGGTTTTGCGGAAAAAATGTGCATCTGGGGAGGAAGTAGCTATTTCAGCTTTGTTAGGCCGTGAGACATTCCAAGGAGATGGTATTTTTCCCAGGGAAGCTTTGATAAAAATATGTGTTAAGAAGCCTGGTTTGAACTCCCTCTTGCAGTTTGATTGTATAGCATCTGGGAAAGGTGGTAATGAATCTGAGTTTGACATTCAGAATGCAAATTACATACATTTGCCATCAAGCCTGGGTTCTTCATTCTATAAAGGCCCCCCATTCAGGTGTTTTATATAACCTCTTCATATTTTTTTTTGGAGGAATATGTTGATCTTGTTAGAGCATTCCCAAGAGACTCTATTTTTAAAATGTATATTTTGCAATTTAGATAACATTTATAAATTTAGAGAGTAAAAGATTTTTAAGTACTCCAGCAAAATCGTTATCTTTTAACATTTCATTTTACTATTCTAAAAAAATATTTATTATTTTTCCCTAACTTTTATTTTTATTAGCTTCCTTCCAAATTATTGTATTGTTTTCTTCCATTGAAAATTAAATGCTTTGAATGCATTTAATTATAGAGAGGATGTTAATTTGGAGAGGCAAACTGACTCTTTATTTTAAAATATTAATTTGAAAAGTCTCTTGGAGCATAATTTTAATAGTTGACTCTTTAAAATTGGGAGTATCTTATGTTTAAAGAACCTCATGGGGATGCTCTTACTATGTATTGCAATTAAAACAGTCTTTGAGAGTTGGGGTACCACTTCAATTTGCCAAGCTGAAAACCCCAACCATTAATCTCTTTTCTTTTAATTTACTCCTTTTTTGGGGTGGGGAAGTGGGAACACTACGAGCATGTTGGCTAAGCTTAAAAAGTTTATTTCTTAAGAAATAAGTTTGTTTTAAAATTAATAAGTTTAATGATCAAAATTGAAAATAAGTTACCTATTTTAACTGTAAGGTAAGAATTACTTTTATACAAGTAACTTCTTTTTCCTTTTTTTTTTTTTTTTTAAAATTTTTATTTTTTTGAAAGTAAGCAAGCTATCCAAACATGTTAGAAACTAATAGTTAACTTTTACTTATTTTATTTATAAGCTTAGCAAACATGTTCTGTGTCATGCCGTGTAAGAAGATTGAAGGTGCAAGTTGGTCTTCATGCAATTAAAACGTAGCAAAAGTTGGATTCACATTGTTGTCAATTTGAATTAGCCCATGGCATCATGCCTCTGTTATCATGGTTGGATACTGACTGGTGAAACCAGGTTGAACATAGTGGTGCCGTGTACTATTAATCAGATGCCATAAAGTATTCTAAATTAACCAATACAAATTGATTTTTTGTTTCCCAAAATCTTATATCTTATTTTCCTCTGGGATGAAATTTTGGGATACCAGTTTCATCCGTTATACCATGTAAATCTGTTATATTCCATTTAATTCCTCAGTTGCGCACCCTCTTGCAGTTCTTTGGACGCGGATTTGCAACACGAGCTAAAACAATATCTTGCTACCAGGGGAATCAGTGAAGACTTCATCAACTTCCTCCTTCTCCATCTACACAGAAAGGAGCAAGGTCAATACGTGAACTGGCTGCAAAAGTTAAAAGATATCATGGAGAAAACGACTGAGTGACATCTGCATGGAGCAGGTTAGCTTGTTAAATCTCTGTTCACTTTCTTTTACATAACCCTTCGTTGTTGTAGTGGAAAACCGTTACATAAATTTCTGTTTCACTAGTGTCTATTCATGTTTCATGATTTTGCCAAGGCAAGATGCTAATAGGAATTAGAAAAAAAAATTGTTAACCACCAAGTTGAACAGAGAAAATGAAAAGTCTTGTTTCTTAAATATTATGTAGACAAGCCTCTCAGTTTTATTTATATGTTTTTAATCGGAATCTTAATATAGCTTTCCCCGTATTCTTCCGCACCCCCACTCACTCTTTCTTAACCAGCTCTCCTGCTAGTGCTCCCTTCACCCATTTTTCTCCATGCTCCCCCTGCCACTTAGATAGGCACTCAAAAATAGAATGCACATGCACACATAGCAGAGCACTTGCTTACATGCGCGAGCATAAAGAAGGGTGTATATGCGGACACCATTGATAAGGCATTGTCCTTCGAATAAAGATGGAGTTTGGCATAGAACTTGTAGGATTTGGTTTTGACCATCTGATCTGGAACCAATTGGTGTCCAATGAAGGCAGACTAAACCTTTTATGGCATTCGATCACAATCATTTGAGTGATGCAACTCATGGATTTAAGAGCGGCCAATGTGCACCCCAACAATCCTGACGGTCTTATGACTCTGACCTATGACACTAGTTCTGATACCACACTCTCAGGAGCTTAGCATTTTTGTCAACTACGTCAAGCACCACGCAGCCTTAACGTTGCCAAGTTCCTTCCCCTTGCAAGAACATGTTAAGTCAGCATCTTCATAACCCATGTATTTAACCCTTTGAGGTGATATAAACTGCAGCAGAACTTAAGAAATAATAGTGAAATAGAGAGACATATTTGTGAGATTGTGTGATTCAATTGTAATTCATTTTAGCCACAATGCATGTAGCTGGTTATACAACATTGTGTATTCAGTTAGCATAATAGAAAGAGAGTTTGAATAGTTTTATTTTCACCAAAAGACTTTGTTCCCCATTTCAATTTGACGTCAAAGAAAAGCTGACACTACAAATACATGCGTAAAAAGGGGTGGTGCCATCCAGGTCTTGGTGGTTGGCACGATTCAGGCCCAGGCTGGGCTGTGGCTGACCCACCCCTACAATTAATGTTCTGCACAGCGCCCTAGTTATTTTAGGTTGTTCCGGTTTGTACAGCCAGGTTTAAAACTCTATCTACAAGGTCATATGGTAAAAATTTCACTATTGTAATCTTAATCGAGCGCTGTTATGCTTTTCAACGTGTACTTCATCAAGTTGTGCATAACTTACAATGATGTGCATCAACTATATTAGCACTTCTCTTTCCTTCTTCCCCTGTTTTTGTTTATGAATTGTTTATAGATGAAATGGATTGATAAATTGCCGCGACTTTCTACATATTATTCATGTGTTCCCCATTATGATATCGCACCTCACTTGACAGCAAGATGTTATCCATTGCAGGATTTCGATTGACCTAACAGATTATATAGCAGAGGAAACCCTTTTTCGGTTAACTTATTCGACTCATAACTTAGGCTACTTCAAGGAAGTCTTCATCATTCCAAGTGACATTTTTGCTCCTCGGCTTCTAGCTCTTGTTTCAGTTTTATCATAAGTACAAACAGTGTGTAAACCAAAATGGATTGCAAACTTATGATGTAATTTTAATTGAGTCACTAAACTTTGATTCGCTACTCGAAGAATTTATAATTTCATTTTGATATATCTATTTGGTATGCCAAATAGAGGGCAGTCTCTGTTGTAAATTCTTCGATGATTGTGAAAATAATAAGAATATAAAAAAATTGTACCTCGTACTACCAAAAAGATCCTAAATACTTGAGGTGAATTTCTACCTCAAGTATACATAAGGATGTCTTTCAACCTTTGTGCTTAAAACACGTCTCTTATTCAAACACTACTAATTTTGTTCACAAAAGATGCGAAATAGACTTGTGAAAGACGTGAAATAGACTTGTGAAAGACGTTCCAACATAAATCATATTCTTTCATTGAAACCGGGCATGATGAACATATGCATACTATTGTCAAGCTATTACTCTCATGGTGTGCTAAAACTAGCAGACCAAGAATTGTTGAAAATACTGTTTGCTTCTTCGACAAGTTCTTGGCCGTGGATAGCCGAATCAAGTCATCTATGTAATAACCTGAGACAAAATGAAGGAATAAAATGAAGTTGGTGAGACAAGAACAATCTAAACTTCATTACTTAATGATGATCACAAAAGAAACTCCCACGCCGATGCACCCAAGAAGAAACAACTTTAATTTGTATCGTTGTTACTATAATTAATCTCATAATCACGCTTAAGTTAGTTATTGTTTTGAATCCCACACTAAAAGGGCATCATTATCACCCAAATATGTTTCAATTGTTGAGATTCTCTAGAAAAAATACCAGGTTCTACTTCTGGCAGCAACATGTTTGGTCAAGATTATGGAGTCAAATCAACATGTTCTGCAAACAAGCCTATATACCAAATCACAAATTAATCATTGTTTTGAGAAATACGAGAATTGTTAGCACCGGTAGGAGTAGATACCATTATTTAATTGTGAGGGAAAATAATAGACTTTTTCACTGAAAAGAATAATCTGTGTCACAGTAAGTTTGTTTCCAAAAGCATTTCAAGAACATGATAATTATTTCATATATTTCTACTGCTCAACAATTTCGTAGGTATCCTTCCAGCTACAGATAAAACAATTATCTCACAAGATCCCAGCAAATTAATTACTAGCAGCTATCTGTATCTCACCTTTTACAAGTTCAATTCAAAACAGACAATAATATTATAAACTTTCACTATTTTTCTGGCTATTGTGTGTCCAAACTTCAAACTATACGGTATAGATGAGAACTTTTAGGTCTATAAATAGCTTGCACAACATAAAATGCACTATTGCAAGAGATCATCACTTTCTGAGATTGAAAAGTATGAACTAAGGTAAATAGCTTGTTGGCTCAAGATGATTGTTAGATTCTGACATCTCAAGCCCTCTATTACTTATCCACTTAAAAGGAAAAATTAAAATGTTCACTTCTTAAATATCCTATATACGTACGCAGCAACAGAGGAAGGGGTCAACTGATTGTGGAAGGAGAGACAAGGTGACTAAGACCATGTGAAATTCAAAAGAAAAAACTGGTAACTCTAACATAAAAGAGAGGTGATAAATAAAAAAAATCAGCTCTAAACAATGTATTTAAAGGTTCAAAGACAGGAAAAACCTAGAAGTTTGAACGAACTTGGTAGACAGGCAGGGAACTGATATACTCCTAGTTGGTTGAGAACGATATTTGAATGAAAAGAACTTTAAGAAAATGCCCCAAAGAAAGACTAATCATTTTCAGAGGTGAAGGTCAATTTGATCACATATGGAATGCTAAACTCTACACACACACACACTATAAATTTTGAAAATTTTAAGGTCAACCAACACAGTTTGCACCAAATAGAAGCCTTTATGGAAGAACCAAAAGTCATTGCAGAAATATTACTGATGTCTTCAGTAAATAATAAATCACTGTGATAAAATACCAACACTGAATCCAAAAAGAAGATTGTCAAATCCTGCCATAAATTTCTTCATAACGAGGTTATTGCATCTGATACAGTATGAAGAAATGAAGGCAATGTTAAATCACACAAGAAAACACAAATCATAGACAACGAAGGGGGCTTTAAGCAATCTGATGCTTAACAAAAATCTTTCCCTTCCTCAACAAACAGTACTGCTGTTGTGAAGTTATCATACCTCACTTGGATGATAACTTGCTACCATCCTCCTTCACAGCTCGGACAAGATGGATAATGCGATATCTGAGCTTTTCATTTTCCGCAATAAGCTGCTCCAGCTCTTTTGTAGCCTGAGTTACAAATAGTGAGACCAATTATTATGAATTGTATTACCACTTATTCACTAAACTTAGATACATTAATATACCTTCTGCCTCTCTGCAACTTGCTCAGCTTTTACATTTTCAAGCTCTGACTGGAGTTCACTAACTCTCTTAAGTAATTCCTCATTTCCAGAATCTAAATATCACCATTTCAATGTAGAAATAAATTACGAGAAAATCTTGTTTTGAAGTATGTGCATGGGTAACAAAAGAGCTTTCTTGAACAAACCTATTTTTTCGGCAAGGGCAGCTTCAAGTCTTGCCAATCGATCCTTCATCACAAACCAAAAATATTCAACATCAAAAGCCAGAAGACAAACGTTGATTTCTTACCAGAATGAACAGCCAGGTAGACACGTTTAAGAGAGAAAGAATTATTCGTACAATTATATTGAGCAAATATCCAAGAATCCATCTTTGTATCCATTTCCTTAATTTATGCGAAAAAATAACATACATACAGCTATATCTATGTGAGAATGAGGGCTAATCCAACTCTACGTTATTATTCACAAAACTTGTAATATCAGTATAATACTATGGCCAATCGGAGGGTAAAATCTTGACGATGTGGGGTTTATGGTTTATGGGGTGGGCTGAAATTTAGCGCATCAGACAGTACAAATTCAGCACATCTTCCAAACGTTTACGGTAAAATCTTGTCAATTTAACGAAGGAAAAGAAGCTAAAATCTTGATATTTTAGGAATTAGGGTCCAGAAAATTCACAAAAACACAGAACATAAATGTATTGTGCATATACAAACGGAGAATAGAAATGGTGAAATTCGAACCTCTGCCTCGGAAGCTCTTTGATAGAACGGTTTCATTGTTGCTTCAAGATTGTTGGATTCTGCCATTCTTTCCCTGTAAAATTAGTTTCTCTTCTAACTGGAAGTATTCTTACAAAATAGACGAAGTAAAAAGCTTAGACTAACATGCTGATTTTCTTATTTACTTATGAGTAAAAAGCTTAGCCAAACATGCTGATTTTCTTAATCCACTTTATTTCAAACATGCTAATTGAAGGAAACATTTTAAAAATATTTTCTTATTTCAAATGTGTTTTTAAAGAAAATTATATCGAACCAACTTTTCTCTGAAAACTCTTATAATAGAAAAATAGTTTCATAAAATTAATCAAACGACTCTAGCTGCAACTTTTGAATCTCAAATACTTCATTCGACTTTTCAAAAGCCATATCAAACGAGTTTAAAATATCACATTTAAGGTAAGTATTGATTGGGAAAAAATTTTGACGTTCAGAACCTATTTGAGCTCTATTTTTGTCCAAAATATATTTTAAAATAGTATTTCAATGAAGAATGTATGGTTAAAAAATTTTAAAAAATTAAATTTACGTATAATATTATTGTATTAAAATATGTGATTAAAAATAAGAGAGAATAATATATTTTAAAAATAATGGAAATCAAATAGACTTAAAAGGACTTATTTAACACAACAAAACAAAAAGAGATTATTGCCTACCCGCTTAATCACATAAAACGTCTCTAGTTTGGCATGTAGTGTGAAAAACGTCTCTACGTTTCAAATCTTTGCATTTTTACCCCTATTTCAACGTTTCATTCCGGAAAACGTCATTTTCACCTATTTTTAACGTAAAATGACTAATATATCCTCCTATATAAATAAAACAAAAAAATAAAGAATAAATTGTAATATTATTCCTAAACTTTTTAAAAAATTCAAATGAATCCAAAATTTATGAAAATATTTTTTTTTAAAAAAAAAACTCTCTATCTTCTCCTATGCCCCTAAACCGCCCAAAAATCCTACAAATTTCGGCAACTTACGGTCGCCAAAACCGCCGAACTTGGACACCGGTCGACAGCCCTCAACTTTCCCTTCAATTAGCAACCAACATCTTCCAATTCCATCAACTATATAGCCCAGAATCACTGCACAAAGTTCGTTGCCTGAGAATCTGAAAATTGCCGAAAAATCCACCTCCGGCCACCCCCATGATCGGAACTCTACATCGGTCGATTGCCCATCACCAGACGACCTCATCCATGTCAACAATTCACCCCAAACATCATCACAAAATTCACCCCAAAAATCGGCGAAAAATCGCACAAAGCTTAATTGCAACCAAAATTTGATCGCGTTCTCAACAAAATTGAGGAAGACACATGGTTGGATTGGGTGCGCCATTTGGAGGAGAAGGAAGCCGGTGGTCCACGACCATGGGTCTACCGGATGGAATCAGAATTTGGGATATTCGGACCTAGCTGTGTGAACTGCGCGACTGACGTAACTTCTAGGATAAATTCAAAATTCTGTGATGATGTTTGGGGTGAATTGTTGACATGGATGGGGTCGTCTGGTGATGGGCAATCTGTAACGCCCCAAAATCCTTTTTTTTTTAATAGACTTGAAGTGTTATCAAAAATCTTCCTTATCTAACTTAAGCGGAATTTCACTTATTCAAATCTTGTGATTTGATCGATAAATCGATAATATTAAACCATAAATTTATATACTACGATTTCAAACCATAAATTTATAATTTAACATAAAATGTCAAACGCTCGAACACTAAAAAAATATACTAAAATAATGTGCACAGATCTTAACATAAAGATGGTTTCAAATAAAAGTTTGAAATTATTATTTCTAGAAATTTTTACTTGACGATCCCATAAGCATTATTCGATCAATCTTCCACGCGTCCACACGACCCATTCTAATCTGAAAAAATTATTGTAAGAATGAATATTTTGAAAATACTCAGTAAAAATACGTGCATATTCTTATTAACATGATATAAATATAAAATGACAAAAAACATACCAACATTCATAGACTTAGAGCAAACTGATTGCGACATTTGATAGCTCAAGGAATTTCTTAAGAATTCTCATATCCCGTAGAATTTAACATATTGACCTAACGGTCCATCCCCGTAGGATTTAACATATAAATCGATCTGAAAACCTTAGAGTATTTCATGTCAAAATTTATATAAACATCAAGAAAATAAGAATTTACCACTTGCACATAGTATTCTTATCTCAACTTGATTGAAACGCGATTTAGAATGATAATATATAAAATGATAGAGGGTGTATTAAAAAATATTTAAGAAATTTCTCATGAAACACTTTCATCTCACGCCATATATATATACATCTCCCACACGTAACTCCAAGCAACTCAAAAAATTTAGATTAATTAAGAACTAATTAAATTAAATTAAACTCCCTAGTTAAGTTAATGGTAATTAAGTTTAATTATAACATATCTTTTCAATTCCTAAACCTGCATTAAATTATTATTTTATTATTATTTTGTTTTGTTTATTAATAAATTATAAAATTTTGAATACTTTCTTTCTATCAAAATAATTCGAATATGACTAGTCCAAAATTATTTATACTTAAGCCAATTTATATTATTTAGCACGAGCTTCAAAATGAGTATAATATCGATATATATATTTTTTAATATCTGAAATACTTAAATATACGATCCAAAACTTACAATAAATTCTAAAAAAATTATACATTAGCAAAACAAATCATTTATGCAAATAAGTGGTCGAGTTTATCATTTCAACATTTTGACTTTAGTGTGACGACCAATATAAACATGTGCTAATCATTTGCTACAAGCTCAACCTTAAATTTAGCCCATAGGATAATAAACTAAAAATTCGGAGTGTTACACAATCGATCGGTGTAGAGTTCCGATCATGGAGGTGGCCCGAGGTGGATTTTTATGCGATTTTGAAATTCGCGGGCAACGAAAGGTGTTGGTTGCTAATTGAAGGGGAAGTTGAGGGCTGTCGATAGATGTCCAAGTCCGGCGGTACGGTCATCGAAATTTGTAGGCCTTTTGGACTGTTTAGGGGTGGAGGAGAAGAGAGTTTTTTTGTTATTTTTAATATTTTCATAAATTTTGGATTCATTTGCATTTTTTAAAAAGTTTAAGAATAAGATTGCAATTTATTCTTTATTTTTCTTTTTTGTTTTATTTATGTATGAGTGTATATTGGTCATTTTACGTTAAAAATAGGTGAAATGACGTTTTCCGCAATGAAACATTGAAATATGGGTGAAAATACAAAAAATTGAAATGTAAAAACGTTTTGTGCGATTAAGCCTTGTCTACCTTGTCATAAGTACTATTTACTAAATTGACATGACAATATTATATATATGTATTTCAACAATTTTCCTTTTTTCTTTAATAATTTTTAGTGTAAATAATAGTAATATTCTTAAACAATGTAGTTAATTGAAATTCAATATATATGGTTCGACAAAACTCTCGAATCGAATTGGATCGGATCGAAAAATCAAACTGAACTGAATCGAGCGGTTCTTCATAAATTAAATACCCAAACGGGTATCTGAATCAAGAATCGATGAGTTCGGTTCAATTCGGTTCTAGACCCAAAATCGAAGAATCAAATAAGAATCGAATTTAAATAATTTTTTTAATTTGTTATATTGAATTAATTAAATTATTTTAATTTTTTTCTAAACAAATTAGCAAATTAACTAATTTAGTGATTAATGCTTTAACTCCCAAACCAAGTCCATGCCTAACTAGCCCAACCCAACCTAATTTCTAAATTCAATTTTTTGGCTTAATTTCACTTAGCCCAAGTTCTATATTTTTTTAAAGTTTTTATCTTTCTCTTTTCAATTTCACACTTTCATTCAGTAACCACTGTGTAGCTGAACTCAAATTATTTGATAAATTGAAAACCTACATCTACATGACCAAATCTTATTGGATAACTTGTTTTAGTATTAGTGTCTACTTTTTGATATTTGTATACATTGATCAATTAATCTTATTGGACAACTTGTTATTTATATATTTTTAAATTGAACTACGTTAATTTGTAAAAACTATGAATGAACATGTCATTAATTATATTTATGTAATATTGTTGTCAATCTTTAAAAAATTAATTATGGTACGAAACCGAACCGAATCAGAACGGTTCCATAATTATNTTAAATAATTTTTTTAATTTGTTATATTGAATTAATTAAATTATTTTAATTTTTTTCTAAACAAATTAGCAAATTAACTAATTTAGTGATTAATGCTTTAACTCCCAAACCAAGTCCATGCCTAACTAGCCCAACCCAACCTAATTTCTAAATTCAATTTTTTGGCTTAATTTCACTTAGCCCAAGTTCTATATTTTTTTAAAGTTTTTATCTTTCTCTTTTCAATTTCACACTTTCATTCAGTAACCACTGTGTAGCTGAACTCAAATTATTTGATAAATTGAAAACCTACATCTACATGACCAAATCTTATTAGATAACTTGTTTTAGTATTAGTGTCTACTTTTTGATATTTGTATACATTGATCAATTAATCTTATTGGACAACTTGTTATTTATATATTTTTAAATTGAACTACGTTAATTTGTAAAAACTATGAATGAACATGTCATTAATTATATTTATGTAATATTGTTGTCAATCTTTAAAAAATTAATTATGGTACGAAACCGAACCGAATCAGAACGGTTCCATAATTATATTTGAACTTGACAAGTCCATTTATTAGATACCCGAAAATTTAGGTATTAGAACTGAACCGAACCAAACCGAACCATGCACAGCCCTATTCAATATAATAAAATTATCCTCGTAAGCTTTTCAAAATTCTTAATTCGTCCACATAATGTAGTATATACATATATTATTCATTATGTCCATATAATTACATTTTATTAACCACAAAAATCAAACAATTACAAACAAAGTGTACTTTAAGCAAGGATAAATAACCCACATATTAATGTGCATTGAACTTGAGATTAATCTCAAAACCTCAGCCTTTGTCCTTTACCATTAGATCAAGGCCTCACTGGCAAAGGCTAGTTCTTGTAAGAAACACCGACACGTTTGGTATACAATATTAGATCTCAGGCCTTAACAGACATTCCAGACATTTTGCAAAACATAACCCTCATGGGATGATTTTCCGTGTGTGCAAATCAAAATCTGGCAGATAGACTGCTTTACCACTGAGCCGCTGAGAAATAATGGGAGATCTGTAATGTTCCATAGATCCAAGCTTGGGCCAGCTGGTAAGCTACTTTTGATCTTACAGGTCCTGGTTACTTGCAAAAACACCGCTGCCTGCTTACCACCGGGGATTTGAATTACCATAAGATTTCCATGATTCGTTCCAATATCGTCCACTGTTGCTTCTCTCAGTTGAAGAATTATGAAAACCCGATTGTCTCCCATATCGATTGCCATTCTCGTATGGAGAACTGTAAGAAGTAGATGGTCGTTCAGAATTGCTATCCCTGTAATAATTTCTCACTTCCTCTTCGTCATTATACTTGGAGCGCTGCAAATAGAGTTGAACATCAATGTTAGAAATCCGCATCTCAAAACTACACATATTAGGAAAGTGTTTCTGATGTCGCCCAAGGCAAACTGCACCAGGAAAAAAAAAAGGCAGCTTTTAAGCTAAGATTAAGACTTCCACAGGCAACAAACCTATGCAATTACAACACCAAAAAGCAAGTTGCTGTCTTCTTTCTGGAACTTCTCATACATTTAATCCTGAATGGATTACTGGGAGTACGTAGAGTATTTTCCTAAATTTAATGTGTGAACTGTTTCAAGACCTTGAATTTTGATTCATTCAGCGCGAAGCTCACTTTGCTGCTCATGCTCTAGCTAAGGACTCTTTTTTGCATTTTAAGTTATAATGTTTGCTATGATTGCCCTCCTTTCAATGTAGACGCTCTTAATTCTGATTGTTGGAATGAATTATGGATGCCATTACTTTCACTAAAAACCAAAAAAAAAAAAAAAAAAAAAAAAAATAAAGTAAAAAAAAAACGG